>MPNW01000122.1:101676-136908 GCA_011800805.1 Hirudo medicinalis
TAATAGTAATGTCCTAATAGTAATGTCCTAATAGTAATGTTAATAGTAATTTTTGATTAAACATAATAATAATTTTAGTGCCACATAATGACAATGTAATAACTAAATAATCTCAACAAGGAATTAATAATTAAATAAAATCAACGGTTTGTTAATTTGTGTAACAATTGAAGCGAAAGAAAATAAATGGAATTAATTATAACTGAATTGAAATAATTATAACTGAATGGAGCTACTTATAACTGAATTGAGTTATGTAAAGCTGAATTGAATTAATTATAAATTAATGGAATTAATTATAACTGAATCAAATTAATTATAACTGAATAAAATTAATTATAAATGAATTAAATTAATTAAAACCAAATAGAATTAATTCTAAATGAATAGAAGTAATTATAACCGAATTGAATGAATTATAACTGAATTAAATGAATTAAAACTGAATGGAATTAATTATTCTTTAATTGAATGAATTACAATGTAACTATGTAACAACAAAGCACTATCGACATTGTTGAATTAATTTGAATTAGAATTCCTTTTTAATTTTTTCGATTAACGGAAAAGAACCACCTTCAAAAAGTCAAAAGTGTTATAATTACAAACCTGGTAGGCAAAAGATGAGGAGAAGTAAGGGGGCTGCGATTGTGATGATGATGTTGATTGAGGACGCAATCTGTGATGTTTTGAGAGACATGATAAACTTAAAAGTCCCAATAGATCAATAAATCATCGATTCTTATCCTCTCTTATCCTTCCATCCTCGGAGGAAGTCTTCAAAACTGTTTATTCAACGAGCATAGTTTATAACTACGATGTAATATTTGATTATTGTAATATTCCTGCTGTAATTGTAACTACAAAGCTGCTATCATAATAAAGTGAGTGTATATTGTTGCATTCAGCTAGTATTTATTCATAAATTCGGTCTTCTAGATAGATTTGCCGGGTGTAACGTTTGGTCATCGGTTTTATAAGAGGTTCATTGGTCTTCGTCCATCCATTTCCTATTGGATGTGATTTCTCCCTGCGATTCTATCGGTGCTTGAAGCCTCGGGTTTGCTTCTCAATTACTTTTACTGTCCTATTAGAGGATATTATTACTACTGCATATTATTCGCATCATCATCATCATCATCATCGTCGTCGTCGTCGTCGTCATAATCATCGCTGTTATTATTATTATTATTATTATTATCATCATCATCATCATTACTACAGCTTTAACGTCAGAAATAATCTTGACAATTTATTATTTATTATAAAATGGCTTCCATCTCTTGTTAATATTACCCTAAGGACANTTATTATTATTATTATTATTATCATCATCATCATCATTACTACAGCTTTAACGTCAGAAATAATCTTGACAATTTATTATTTATTATAAAATGGCTTCCATCTCTTGTTAATATTACCCTAAGGACATGAAGCAACAAAAAATATTCTTATTTCGACATCCTCAGATTCGTGAGCAGTAATTTACAGCAGTGCAACTCATCCAACTCATCCAACTCATCCAACTCATCCAACTCATCCGAACATTCCACGAACGGAAGATAATTATAGAATTAAGAGGAATTGACCTCGATTATTTTGTTATTCTATTTAATTATTAACGTTTTAAGGATGTTGATGTAAGTTGATTCAGTTGAAATAAATTAACATCTTACTCAATATATTTAAATATAATTAATTCCAATTAAAAATAACACCGAAGCGAATTGACTGATATTTTCAACAGAACAATTTATCAATTGCGTTCAGCAAACATGTCATGTTGTTTACAGAAGCCTTCCAATAGCAACATCGGATTGTAAGAACATCAACAGAAAATCATATTTATTGGTCAATCATACAACACGACTATCATGACATATCTATGTCCTACAGTGAAGAGATGGGCGGATAGATCTTAGAGATGACTCGATGTTGCAGGCCGTCAATGGATGAACTAGCCACCGCCACATTTGCTAACACAATTCCAAAGCAAGACTACATCTAGCTAATCAACTAATTAATTAGAATCAATATTAATACGATCATCATCACCACCAACAGCCTGTTACAACCTCTTCCCGCATCACAAAGTTATTATCTCGTATCTCGCCGGATGTCTTCGTGATACACGGATGCGGAAAAATTGGTTGTCATGGTTACATGCCCGAGCATGTTTCCACGCATGAACTGGCGACGTCACGCTCCGCTGGATTTTATGAATGCATAAAATGGAAGAAATACCAGTTACGAGATTAAGATTGAAATCCTTTTCAAATCTGCCTTCCAGGCTTTGAAAATTGGCGTTGAAGGATTAATAATGAGCTCGATGCAATTGCTGTTTATAATTTAAACATTTTTCAGTGTTCCTACCTTACGGGAATGATTCGATGTGTTGAAATTTGATTCGTAAACTTTTGTTTATGTTACAACAAGTCAATTCCCGGTCATTTTAGTGACGCAATAATGTAATATTTACATTAATATAATAATAATTTTAAAAAATAATAACAATAATAATAAATACCATTCTTTCCAAAGCAACTTAGCTTAGCTTAACTTGATTAGTTTGACTCTAAGGGCTTTATCCTATATTGAGGAGTTCTTCTGTAGCTTTCATTCACCGTTGAAAGCTGATTCCAGGCATCAATTATAATCTAATTACGTAATATTACAATTACATCCGCATAACGAAATGCCAGTGTAAGCTACTGTTAAGCAATTAATAATTTTTTTTACTTTTTTGAGCAAATTTATTAATCATCAAAATCAAAGAATGGATTGTTTTCAACGCAAAGATTGGCTGTCAGCATTAAAATTTCAATTAGTTATTTTTTTGCCATTTTTATCAAACCAGTAACAAATCAGTTTAAATTGTCCAACATATAAATTGTTTATAAGGTAAACTCATCACTAGATTAAATTAATCTATCGTGTCAACAACGGTACTTTTGTATCAATTTTTGTTGGTGGTTGCTTTAGAAAGTCTTCTGTTTGAACAATTTTCAACTGAACTTTAACCTACAATACAGGTAAATTGTTCGAAAATAACTAGCTCTATTTACCTGGTAAGATTTTGAAGATTTAATATGCTCATATTTAGGATCATCTGAAGCCATGTGTAAGAAGCCCCATAAATTAACTATTGTTAATATTATTATGTTATGAGATAGGAAATTTATGCACCATCAACATGATTTCAAGGCAATTGTCATCGATAACAATTTTACATTTATCTTTCATGCTGATTGATAATATTCGATTAACAATTTTGAAAAGTAATGGATTAAAAAAAAACGTGATCTTAATTTAAATTGAATTCACCTTTACAAAACTATTGTGAACCGTCTATTGTGAACTACCATAATCATTTGATTATTGTGTATAGTAGTCGTCGTCTGCGTGTACGGTCGCTATATATTACGAAAGATTCGTATTTCTATCAACTTGTTCATTATTTGGTCGTTCTCGGTAAGCTGCTTGTTTTTCAAATTTATGTTGTTAATTTTCGGCCTCTTCAATTCGTTAAATATTATCAAGTGCTTGAGATTGATATTGCCGTTAATTTAAACATTTACTTAAGCATTTGAAGAAGTAATTGATCACGTCAGCAGATTAACTTTTTATGAGCAATTCCTACCGAATTGAGCGACATTGTGGCAGTAAATTTTAGCCAAGCTTACTCTTCAGTTTTACAGTGTTTAAAGCCATTTTTAAACATTTTTACTCGTCAGAAATATCAGGCATGATGAATTACGAAGGACCATGCATAAGGTCATTTAACACAGCCTCATTCTTTGGAGGAATGATTCTGTCCATATCACTGGTTGTCATTACAATTGCGGTGTTCCAAGTCATCAAAGCAAAACGTGCAAAAGACAGCACTTCACCCCCCTACAACAATATCTGAACTAAGAACCCAAAGTGTTTTCACCAACAGCTTGGATCATTAAAGCTTTAATTCAAGAAAGATTTCTAGTAATTCCATTGACATGAGGTTTTCAGCTTAGACATCGATATCAAGAGATGAATTAGTGGCAGGAATGCCCACAGTCTCAACCACTACAATCCAGTGCATTGCTTAATTTAATTCATGTTTTGCAACTCCAATCAATGTTCTCCTATATGCTCATCTTTTAATTGACCCAGATTGCTACACAAACTTTATCTTCCTTCCACAAAGTGCCTTGGGTTTGAAATTTGTCGTTTGAACATGTTTGGGTTCCCAAAGTTGATTTGCTACTGCCGTGACTTCGCCGGTCATCCCATCACTGTGCTTATTAAAATTAGACTGATTTGTTTTTTAAAATCTCAATCATCTTATTTGTATTCCTGGCTCAATATTTGTAACCGTTTTTAGAACGAACAACGTGTGATTCTTGCACATCGCTGCTTGGTATTTACTGAAGCAAGTTGCTCCAATCGACCTAAATCTCAAAATGTTACTGTTTCAAACGAGAGTGAATCATGGCCAGCGACACTGTCAGCCAATAAAGTTTCTTTTAAAAACAAACAAAAGCTGGGACGAACATTTTGAACACGAAGAAGACACGAGACACATGATACGACGATCGGAGGACCCACTACGACTCGCAAAGTCTTATTTCCTGGCCATTTCTGGTTCTTTTCGGAGAGCTGGCCTGATGCAAATACAAAACTGATTTTATTCAAATGATTTTCTATGCGTTCTACTTATTTTGGCTCTGGGATTTGTCATTTCAGCTGGATTAACAACATCCAAAATTCCTCCATCTGCCAAGCTGGGTGAGAACCCCATCAAACAACTGACTAGTTTACATCTGGTTACAGTGCCAGGATATCTTGACTCTGAACAACTTGCAGCTTCATCCAACTTGAAAATAATCAACAAAAGTTAAAACAAAATTAGTTTTCCCGGTGCGAATCTATTGTTCTGGGAAGTCCTATTTGTAGCTCCTGCAGTCAGGGAGGAGGAACGGTGCTCGAAGATTGAGTGAATGGGGAGTTCGGAGGGGGTGAGGAGTGACCATCCACCACCACCTGCTGGGGGTTCTGCTGTTTGCTCGGCTGATCGAGCAGCCCCTGGGGGAGGGGATAGTTGAGAGTGGGGCTCGGTGATGAGAATAAATGCAATGGGGAGCTGGTTCTCCCCAAGTAGGTTGAAGTTCCAGGCATGAAAGCCATGACTTCTCCAATGCGGTTCTTCAAATCGGTGAGTTCACGGTCCTTTTGTATGAGGAGACCTGTAATATTTTACAATATTTTTGCAATGTGCTTTCCACATTCTGTGATACTTTGATTATCCTTCTAACTTAATCATCAATTTGACATAACGAGGAGGACATCTATTAACTGCTAGCCATGTAAGGACAAGGCACTGAATATGTTTGAACAATTTCCCCTCTATGGACCTAGCTGAGGACAACTTAGAACTTGTAGCTCTGAAGTTCAAGATCCAAACACGCTTGCTCTGTGCCAGTATTGCAATCCTTTCCCAACTTGCAATAATATCAAATGCAAGAGTCCAATAAGTCCTGACCTTGATGAATCTCCATCTGTCTCTTGGCATCTCCTAGGGCAGAAAAGAGGTCCAACTTCAAGCGAGTCTCGGCACTCAAACTTCTCTCCAGCTGAATGTTCTTCTCCTGCAGGCCAGCCACTGCTGATTGGAGGACATCCCTGTCAGCAGACGAGTGGTACCTCTGTAGAGACTGTTAACGAGGTCACGATCACAATAATTAGGTCACAATGACAATATTATATAATAAAGTATCTGGATATATTGAATTAAAATAGAAAATATGAAGGGGTTTAGTTTGATTGGCCAGAAATTTTAAATTATTTCAAATTCTAGTTATTCATACTGGCAAAGTGTATTATTAACAATTGTATTATTAATAAAAATTTCCTAAAACTATCAAAACTCTTACTTGAATAACATTAATTGGATTAATAAACCATCAATCACAAACATGACCTTCATCTCCATCAATAATAGAAAGCATCACTGAATAGTAACCTGCGTTTCTCTGTCCATCTGCCTCAACTTCTCCTCCCTCATCTTGAGATCATGCTTAACCTGCTTGAGTTCATTCTCCAACTCTACCCTCTTCATCTTGCAGTTGTCAGAGGAACATTCAGATCTGCATTGAACGTAAACACAGTGGTCCAAAACTAATTTGTCATGATTATTTCCATGATTTAATATATGACAAAGTTACAAAAGAAGAAAGCAACCAGGCTCCTTTTGCCAGTTATGGAAATGCTGAGTAGGCATTCTTTAATGTTCTAATAATAGTTCCATCTCATCTTTCAAGCGATGCAAGTGATTAACATGGCAAATAAATGCTTAGTTCAGAGGAACATGAAACACAAGTAACCAATTAATAGACACAACACATTAAGAATAACAAAAATTATTAATCCACAAAGTATCAAAAGAAGGCTTAAACTGTTATCAAACTCGACTGACTTTGGAGGTGGCGTCGAAGCCTTGAGGGCAGCAGATTCCTCGGCCTTCCTCCTCTTCTCGGTGGTCAGCTGATTCTCGAGCGTCACCTTCTGCTTCCTCTCTTCTACCAATCTCCTCTCAACAATGGCCAAGTTCTGCTTGTCTTGCTGTCTGCCTGTGACCTGCTTATGCAGTCTGAAAGGATTCAATTGTTGGAATGGGTGGGTGGCACTTGAACTATGAATAACATTTAAGGTATTTAAAACTTAAACCACAAAGACGACATCATTTTGAGGCATTTACAAGTTGTCTGCATAATTTAAGCTAGCAGAAGGTGTTAACAATAGAAAAGTTATTAAAAAAAACTAGTACTAGTTATTAAAGTTGTAAAAGTTTTTAAATAAGAAGTATGTGACTGACATAAATATAGCCACAGAAAGTTTGAGAAAGAATTGCAGAGAAAATGAGTTCAAAACATTATAGAATGAGATAAGACTCAGAAGATATGACTAGATAAGGGTTATGTCAGTGATGGGAATGCTTTTCAAAGAAGAAAACATCCAGAGGACTTAAAAAGTCAAGTCATAAAAACCATTTGCATGGTTCTGAAAGATGCATTATTAGTATTTTTAGGAGTTGTAATTATTTGAACTCAGGATCTCATCATCATGTGATCAAAATAGGCCAAAATGTCACATCCATATGGAATATCCATTTACTAATCATTATTAAATGCCTCCCTAATGCGAACATTACATGAATAATAACAACATCACAATTAAAAAAAGAGCAATAATAATAATGATAACAGTTTAATTGCAAAGGTAAAATAATCACTTGGCCTGAAGACTTTCATTGTCCAATCTTAGCTGGTTGAGTTCAGCTTTGGAAACCTTGTCAGCTGCTGACAGGTTGGATATCTGAGATCGGAGTTCTGCCTCTAAATTCCTCGAAACTTGAAGTTCTGTCCTCATCCTTTTGACCTCAGATTCCAGCCTGCAAATGAGAATCATCATCATCACCATCCAGGTCAACATGATTGTATGGTAGGAATAGCCTTTATCAACATTGAGAGGTATCAGGGGGAGTTATTCCCCCCCTATTCATCCCCAAAAAATGTTGAGGCCCCCCAGCAGCTGCACTCCCTAGTGACCAAGAAACTAAATTACAAGTGTTGTGGCATTGATTCGTACATTTGCATCAGGGTCGCTTAGACCATTTATGTAGCACAGTCTCCCAGAATAACTTTGTGGCAGTGCAAACTGGCTTGCAAACACAACATGTAAGGACTGTTGCTTTTAATGTCTCTCCAGGAACGCAACCCTTGGAGCCAACTTGCATGCCAATGTAACGAAGACAAGCACAAAGGAGAAAATATTTAGTGAAAGTACTTTGTGAAAAGAAAGTCAGTGTTTGAAGAAGAAATTTCATAAAAGGGAAATTTTAAAGTTGTCCTCTTATGCCAAGAAAACACTGAGGAATCCATTGATCCTCAAATATAATAACAACAACAATGATGATGATGATGATAATAATAATAATAATAATAAGAAGAAGAAGAAGAATAATGATAATAATAAACATAAGCCACAAGAACCGTAGACCATTTATATAACGCCGTCTCCCAGAGGCACTTTTTGGTGGTGCAAGCTGGATTGTGAATATGACACGTAAGGACTGTTGCTTTTACCAACGCTCGCAGGAAAGCAAACCCTCTGAACCATCTTGCACCCCAAATATAACAAAGAAGACCAGCAAGGTCTGTGAAAAAAATACAACAATCCCAATCTATTTCCTAATATAATGTTTGGAAGCAGTGTTCAGGAACATATTTTCAGAATTAACACAATTTCAAAGAACAGTAAACACACAACAAAATGAATAATAACAACATGTTGGATCATCAAGATTTAAAAAGGTTTAAACCCAATTGGTAGGTAGGTAGGTAGGCAAGCAGACAGACAGGTAGGTAGCTAGGTAGGTAGGTTTCATAACCATTAAAATGAGAAGGCTTCCTACATGTTCAATGTGACTGCAGTTGAAAGACAACAACACGTGTTCAAGAGGGTGGGAGTTATCGAGCACGTATCATTTCAGGAAGACAGTCAGAAGATAAGTCAAAATAACGAGTGTAAACGAGTACCGCACAGGAAGAATTTTGATCTGGAATCCATTCAAGTTCGACTCCAATGAGAATGAAGAAGAACAATCTAATTTGAGGGCAAACATTGACATTTGCCCAATTACTGCTATTAATTAAACAGGCATGTTGATTACATGTGAATTTTACAAATGAATGCATTTAATATGTAAAGGCTGAATGGCTCTTTGTTCTCTAGCTAGTATTTTATAGGTATGGTATGGCCAGGCATGGAAACATTCAGAGTAATGTTTGGGTTACACAGAGGCAAAGGTGTAGATGGAATGAAATGGATGACCTTAATTGAGTTACCTGGCTATGGTGGCATCTTTGTTGATCGTACTCGATGCCCCGCAGGAGTTGCTAGAGGTCGTTACGTTCGTTGATTTTGCCTTCTTCGGAGGTTTGACAACGCTTTTGATGATCCCGTTGGATGTCGAAAGACCAAAATTTTGGGTCTCAACGTCTGCTGTGTCGTCGTAATCACTAACCTGGAATGAACATCACATCAAATTCAAAATAACGTCTCAATCGTTGTCCAAACAAGAAGGTATTGTGATGCAGCATTGGAATTAAAACAATCAGTACAAACTAACTGAGCTTTCCTAGGGAACATGGACATTACAAGTCAAAAGTCAGATTTTGAATAACAATTGTGAAAGTACCCACATGATTCTGCTGCTCACAAAATTCCAAATCTTCTTTGTCAATGGTATCTTGATGAGACTGTAAGCTGTTCAAGTGGTGCTCCTTCGACTTCTTCGGCGCAGTCGATCCATTCTGACGACTTCCCGTCGATGCAGTCGTCGACTCTTTTCTGACAGGAGTGAACCATGAAGATATGAAAAGCCAAAAAGAAGACAGGAGAGAAGAGGAGGAATTTGAGGTTACGTTGGGGGATGAATGAGCAGCATTTGACAAGGTTGAATCTGAAACAAAATAAATAATTGCCAATCTTGAAAGATGATCAACCATATCAATGATGTCATGATATACTTATGAAACGGATGATAATGATGTTCACGAATCGTTGCAGGGATAAGATGCCAATGAGAACCTTTAGTTTTGTCGTCCTCTAATGGCTGAGGAGGTGGAAGGGCTTGTTCGAGGAGCTGCATGTAAAATTGATTCTCTTTCTGAACTTCCTTCTGCTTTCGCTGCAATTCAAGACATCAGCAGAATTACACAATTGTGCCTATTTTAGCATTAACATTGAACCAGTTAACAGAATCCTACTGAGCCATTGAAATGAGGATGGGTAGTCATAAACTCAAATTGACAACTAAGTAATATTTTGTATCTCTATTAAAAATTTCTGAAGCTCCAAGTTGCTTATCCTGCTTCTACGCGCATAAAACCGCCTGACGAGATTTTTAAGTCCATGCAACTTGAAAATTACCCAATGAAGGTCATTCAAACGGTGAACCATTCAATTAGAATATTATTTTCTGCCTATTGATTGAAACAATTGATCTTCTAAATGACATCGGTCATGGAAGTTTATTGAATCTTTATGTGACATTGGGCAGTACTTAGTCCTTTTTCTGTGAATCAATGCTGTCAAATTAACTCTGCTTTTTCCCAGCAATTTAAGTCTTACAAAAACCAGATGTGATCACCCAGTAAACCATAAATGTATCATGATTATATAACATGTTAACGTTCCAATCACAACTATCGAGTCATCGAGCGTCCTTCATTTACGTATGACTTGGCCATTTAATGTTCTTGGGTTAATTAAATAACTCACTTATTTCTTTAACTATATTTGCTTTGTTGTCATAACTTTCCAAACACAACTGTTCACCAGAACGTTAGTCCATCCGATCATTCCTGATGATCGATAAAGTCATTAGCCTAGGTAAAGTTATGTCAATATAGAACTATGACAGAAATCAGAAATGCTTCTAATAACATTCAACTACTGCAGAGTTTTTAAATATTGTAGCACAATACATAATACATTTAGTGGTCTTTACTCAGACCATTATCATAATCATAATATTATGTCTTTTCCTATGACAGGAAGATAAAGATAGTGCTTAAAACATTATTAGCGTCTGTTTCTAAATAATTTGTATAAACTCACAACAAGCTGGCAACAAAATGAAGGTTTTCTTTAAGAGTTAGGAGATTAGATTAGAAGTTCTTATGAAAAGATGGCATAACATATTTACTTTTAAAATAGTTTAAGAATTTAATGTTTCTACATATTGCAGAGAAACTTCAATTTGAAATTGTGCTTATTTTTAGATCATCCAATAAAAACAGTTGTAACAACACCAACAATTCCAACCAACCAATCGGAAGCGATGCGAGATGTTACCCCTGATGCTGAAGCCCATAGTGATGACAGGATAACCAACACTGAAGTGAATAGGAAAAGCAGTTATATAACTACTAAGTAGTATATCAAACAAATTAATTGCTAGTAATAGTAATTACATTTAATTACTGCTAATGCGTTTATGTTAAGCCACTAGCAAGATGTTTGCTCACATTGGCTTGTTTACAGATGGAAGTCACGTCGGAAACCATCAGCATAAATTAGCATTATTATGCGAAAGATTATTACAATTGCTAGGTCCCTCATGCATTTAGCTCCAAAGCCAGAAATAAAAATAGAAAACAGGAATAAACATTTCAGAATTAAAAATGAAAAAATCAAAGCCAAAGAATCATCAAAGTGTCACTTAAATCTGGATGAAGTTGCAGTATCAACCTACAAAAATTACACCCATTCCTTCCTTGGTTGTGGAAGAGCAGTAAAGAGCAGGGACTTAGGTAAAATACTACGAACGTTACGGCATTAAACCGAAGAACCGGCGATCGCATCTCCCACGCACATGTTCACGAACTCATGCATATTCATCTTTGAATGATATGCAAACCTGCTGCAAAATATCGGTAAGGTTAAGCAGTTTAGAAACTAATATTCTGTGATTCGAATCCTTCTTATTTTCCTTTGTTTAATGAATATTAATAGCTCAATGATATTATTAACTTTAGATAAGTGTTGCTCAAGCACTTAGTTGATTAAAAGCCTTTTATCAATATTTTATCAATAATTCACAAATTTAAAACCATAAAGTCTCAAATCAAAGGTATGTTTCAAAATACAATTTGAACAATGGCTAAATCATTCAAAGAAGAAATGTGGGAAAACGCCGACAGTACGAAAATAGTCGAAGCCCGACCGAAAGAATTAATTATAATATGCAAATTCGTGCATCACCTGCAAGCATTACTGTGATGCAAAAATAAAAACTCTCCACATTGCCACAGGATAATTCTGTTGCTCTTACATGCTAAACCAATTAACTGTCCTGTAATCATTACACAAACAGCAACAACAATATGTAAAGTACAATATGTAAGCCTGCAAATACAAAGCTTTTCAGTCAGTAGTTTTTGGGTTCGCAACTAGTACATCCCGATGTTTACTATTTTGCTCAATGAACTATGGATCTAAAAAAATTGCAAAAATTCCAAAAGTCCCAAAACCTACGAAATATTTAAAGCAAATTCGTCTGTTTAAACACACTTATATGACATCCTTTCATCAAAATGTCATCTCAAACTTCTCAGTACATCCTACGAGGCCCGATCGCAAAACTAATTCAGCAAGTGGAATTACGTACTTTATACTATTACATGTTACTACTAATATTCTTATGAACTTATCTTTTTAAGGTCAAATGTAACAAAAAAAAGTAATCCTTTAATTTTTAAAATATTACGAATATTAATGCCGACAAAAATTAGCATATTGATCCATTAAACTTAAAAGGGAAATTATTTCAAATTGGTAGCTACTAGATAAGAAATTATCGAAAATTAACAAAATAAGCACAAAATAAACATCAATTCATAAAGACCAGCTGATTGATAATTTGTCAAATAGTAATAATAATTATATTAATAATTCAATATAATTTATTAATCGGGATTGTTTGACCAACCAGTGGGCAGCAAAAGGTCTGCAGAGGTCCATAGAGAAGGACATATTCCTCAATTCCTTCAGTCTTACGAAAGCTTCCACGTACAAAAACAACAACCATAAGAGACAGGTCGGCAGGCAGAATCCTCTTTCTGCTCCAAAAGTAAAAAATCAAAATTTTAAAAGCTAAACAATAACTTATAATTAGACTATAACTAAGTCTGTGAACAATAATTACTATTTTCAACTTAAATTGAATATGTCTTGTGAATTTGTGAAATTCAATGATACTTAGAATATTTTTATAATAATGAGCAAAGAAAAGCAATCAATGTAATGACCTGTTTGCCAAACATGCTGGACCCACACATAGGTGCTAGCTGTGAAGAAGAGAAACTGAACAGGAACAAACAAGTAGCACACAATGTCAGACGTTATTGTGATGCAAAGAAAGAACATGGAAAATGCCTGAAACGACAATAACAACACTCAAAACAATATTTGTATCCAGGAGAGAGTCAATCATCACTCACCAGACCCTGGTATTTGAAAGAATCATAAAAACTTCTTAAGAGAAGCCAGAAGGGCCAGATATACTCAAATCGAAACTCAACAAAAAAGTCAATCATGAGAACGATTGCCCAGACTGTCAGTATCTTCATGTAGGTTATTATGCTACAAGAGAAGTTTATTAATCACTAAATGACTTATGAAACTTAACCAAGTCGTGCTAATTCGGGGTTAATCTTCAGCAACGCCAAAAAATCTGTTAAACCTCTGATAAAGTCCGTCTGACACTCTTCCTCTCTGCTGTTTTATTGGCGGACGTCGAACTTTAGACAAATCGACATTTCTTCTCTTCATAATTATGTTTCGACGTATTTTATTAAAATACTGAGTAAATTCCCGTCTATATGAGATGCAGATCAACGCAACCGCACGCGGATCGCGATCAACCTTAAAACGCAGATCCGTACGAATAAATAAATGCCACCGATTCTTGCAGTCCGCGACGTCAAACTTTTCAACTATACTTAAGCTATTCTCTGCCACCGAGCTCGTAATTAGGCCGACTCTGAGCGTTGCTGTAAAACGTCCCGAGGAAATTTGTATAATAGCAAATCACAGTCACTATATACGGAACAAGAGCTACAAAAATTCACTTATTATTTCCAAGAAGGGTCGAATATGGCTGATAAAACACATTTTATAATTGGTTGAAACATATTTTAATGTTTCTTAAACAATTATGGCAAAGCTTACGATTTCTCAATTCAATGAAATTTTGATTAAGATAAGAAACAGAAAAATTCCACTGTTTTCAATTTTTGCAATTGGTGATAATTTTAAATATTAAATTAATTCTATAATACAAAAAACACTTGACATTTAATTCAAATAATACTTAATTTTATGTTTGCAACGTAATCATCCGGTGATTGCTTGAAAACGTACCTTTCATCCGCTCTGCACATTTCGTTGGAAGATGGCCGTGGCCGGGTGTGCTTCACTTTGCGCGA
The DNA here is from genome assembly GCA_011800805.1 of Hirudo medicinalis. Lineage (NCBI taxonomy): Eukaryota > Metazoa > Annelida > Clitellata > Hirudinida > Hirudinidae > Hirudo > Hirudo medicinalis. Next base: position 115,710 of record MPNW01000122.1, read on the forward strand.
TTTTAGTAGCAATTTTGGCTTTGTCAGCAACCGAAGCTGCTCAAAGAACATTAGTATTGTTGGATAATTGGACAATCAAAGAAACTCACTCAATATTTTTCAAAACTCTCAGAAGTGAGTCCTGGGATGACGTGTCTAGCTGTGACGGGTGTACACGTAAACGTTAGCAGACGTAACCTACCTTACCTAAACAACAGCATTAATTTGTTTACAGATAGAGGATTTGATTTGACGTTTAAAACCGCCGATGATCCTGCGCTAACTTTAGTGAAATATGGCGAATTCCTCTACGACAATCTGATTCTCTTCTCACCATCAGTCGAGGGTAACTTTGCATTGGATTGCAATATTTAATGTTCTTTGCCTAAGAAATTGTGGCTCAATCAAGCTAACTTTATGAATGTTATTGCAGAGTTTGGTGGAAATATTGATGTTCCTGCTATCACCAGCTTCATAGATGGTGGTGGAAATGTCCTTGTCACTGGAAGCTCAAACATTGGGGAGGCCATCAGGGATTTAGGCAGCGAATGTGGTGTCGAATTTGATGAGGAGAGAACTTCGGTCATTGATCACCTGAACTATGATGTTTCTGATGATGGAAAGGTTAGATCATCTCGAGGAATTTGTTGCCAGTTTAATCAATCATCAATAGGGAGGAATTTGTTTTAGCTGCAGATAAATGCTGCCAAACACAAGCTTTTATCAGCTATTAGCCCTTTCAAATTTTCTGAATAATTGTGACCTCATGGAATATGTATGAATGTCATAGAATTATTTTTTATTAGCAACCATTTCTTGACAAAATGCCTTAAAAAAGCAAAACTTTCAATGTTTATTCAGCATACACTTATAGTGGCTGATCCAAAGAACCTCATCAAATCCCCAATTTTGATAGGAACCAAAAAGATCAACCCACTTCTCTTCAAGGGTGTTGGGTGAGTTCTAACAAGCAATTCAGTAAAAAATGTTTATTTGAAGAAAAAAAAATCTAAATTTATGTATTTTAAATGCTTAGCAATTTTTGCTTGACCTGACTTGCCATTTTCAATTGGATAGCTTGACAGTCGATGCTGACAATCCTCTGGTACTCGACATTCTTCATGCCTCGTGGACTGCCTACTCCTTCAACCCGAACCTGAAGATCTCCGACTACCCGCACGCCGTCGGGCAGAATACTTTCCTCATTGCAGGTCTGCAGGCCAGGAACAATGCCAGGGCTCTCTTCTTTGGATCCCTTGACTTCTTCAGTGATGCCTTTTTCCTCTCGCCAGTTCAAAATGCTCTTGGAGGACAAAAGTACAGTTTCACACTTTGATTTTATCGCTCAAGTCGTGACTTAAGAAATTATGTCAGCTTTACTGCCTCCATCTAGTTGTTGAAAATTTATAATTTATAACTTAGCTATTGTTAAACCAGTGCCCTTGTAGTTTATTCATTAATTACATTTTAATTGTAATTTGTTTGTCAAATTTGGACATGCCAACCGGTTTTAGCGACTACAAGGACTGGTTTTGAGAATATTATTTGTAAATAAATTACTCTAGATGTCTTGTCAAGGCTTTTGACTCGGTTCCTTCGGGTATTCAAATCCCATTCTGCTTGCAACAGTTTCTATCACTTGATTCATTCTTACAGAAATAAATTTATAACATGGTTATGTTTTTCCTAGGTTTGAGAAGTCAGGCAATCAAGATCTAGCCATCACTCTGACTCAGTGGTTGTTCAAGGAGAAGGGAGTACTGAGGGTTGGTGAAGTGAAACACCACATTGTTGGTGAAAAGGAGCCACCCCAGGCATACACCATATTGGATGATGTGGTGAGAACGACTACATGCGAGCACTTTGTGCGGCTATTAAATCATTTTGCATTTTACTGAGGATGTATATATAGTCAATAAACTGCTTCATTAGTAGCAATAATAGTGGTTGTGAAAGACATTCTTAATTAATTCAGTAATTTTTTGACCTGATTGGAACTCGATGGGCCATTGAAAGTCATGTTACCAACCTTTGTTTTGGTTTCCCAACAAAACGTTTAATATTTCAGGATATTGAAGTTCATTGAATCTTCATCGACTTTTGAAGTCTTTTACTTATTTGATCTCTAAAATGGTTTATACATTCCTTCTTTCCAGGAATTTTCACTGGTGATCGAGAAGATCGAGAACGGAAAGTGGGTTCCCTTTGAGGCCGACGACGTTCAGCTGGAGTTTGTGCGCATCGATCCGTTTGTTAGGACCGCACTCACTGGCAAAAGTAAGTGGAAAGTCTATTAAAGCTATTACTAAGCATGGGACTTTCGGTTTTATTGGAGTACGTATGTAATTGGAAATCATTTTTTTCTGAACATTCGGTTTTAATCGGTTTGGAAAAAATTTTGTTCCGAACTTTCGGAAACCAAACCCGAAAGTTCGAGGATATATGGAAATTTTTCGGAAATAACAGCCCTACAAAATAATGCATCAAACTCCCTTTTCCAGGCGTTACGTGTGTGAGTGGTAATGTCTAAGACTAAATAAATTGAAGTCATCCTTTTAACACGTATAAAAATTTATTCCTTCATTTGAACATCAGAGGATGTGTTAAAAATCAGTCTCTTCACCTTCCTCCATGTCATCTTCAGAAACATAGTCTTGGGTTCAAAAAAGCAACAAAATCCTTGAATGCTTCATATTCGACAAGGTTGAAAGGCAAAGAGGCTCGGCTAAAAATTTTGCTCCAGTCAAAAATAAGCTGGCAAGGGTCTCTCAAGGAAAATTTATTAGTATAGTAGTCAGATATAGTCTTAATAGCCATATCTGACAATTACTGCTTCTTTGTAGTTGGGGTCTTTAATTGTAACCTGGCGTCATCAACCTCAGCTGTGAAATCTCAAAAGAAGATAAAATATTTAATAAAAGTATTTGTCAGTAATTGAAATTTCGTCAAAAAGGTTCCATGTAAATTTAAATAAATGATTAGTTTATTTTCACTAGTATCATTTTCTTTAACTGCTTCTTCATCATCTATAGCTCGGGCTATACCCTCGTAAACTTTACCAAGTTTACTAGAGTTCTCTCTGCAATTTCAGCTTTCAGAAGATTAGCTGCATCTTCAGTATGAATAGCCTTGAGATGATGCCGAAGTGAGGATGTTGAAGACTTCTGAAGACCTAAAATCTGCTTACATTTATTACAAATGGCCTCATCTTTACTCTCTAACTTAGTAAAGTAAGTCCAAAGGAGATGAGCACTAAGAGGCATGCTGTGCGACGAGAAGCAAAATGGAAGTAGACGGAAGTGAAGAAAACATACTTATTTGAAACCAAAGAACTTATGGAATACAAACATAAAATAGAATTATTAATAAAGCCAACTAATTATGCAAAATGTCTTCCTGCACCTCCAATCGTCTGCATGTGTGGTCCCAGGCAGACGACAAAATCGATGCATCACAATCATGCATATAACTCCTCGACACAAAATAAAGTGATGGAAATAATTAATATGATTAAACACAGTCAAGGCACTGACATAAATTTTTTGTTTTAACATAATTTTTTTTCGGAAAACCGAATTTCCAAACAATCAGTTTTATTTGAGTTCGGAAATAATTTTGTTCCGAACTTTTGAAAACCAATCTTTCGAGTACGTACGTAAGGAAACAGAAGAAGGTACCATGCTTAGCTATTAACGCTATATATTCCTGTGACTTTCTGTACCGTGATTATGTCAAATAAAAGGTAAATATTTGTTAAGATTCATTCTTTTATTTTATTTGCAGATGGAGTATTCAGCACCAGGTTTAAGTTGCCAGATGTTTACGGTGTCTTCAAGTTCAGGGTCGACTACAATAGGGTTGCATACACTCATCTTTATAGCACCACGCAGGTAAATGGCACAAAATATCTTACACATTTTCACCTTCTATCATTGATTGTCCATATTATTGTGCCCTATTGTCACAGTTTCATTAAAAGAATTATCAATTATCTTTGAAATTTAGTTGACAAAGGCTAAATCATTACATGCTTGCTGAATATCACACTTGGCATTAATAGCTTTGCAAAATAGTGACATTTAATTTATAAGGTGCCAAAATAAATGAATAAATATTCTAAATATTGCACTTTCAGGTGTCTGTGAGACCGTTGGAGCACACCCAGTACGAGAGGTTCATCCCGTCGGCCTACCCCTACTACACGGGCGCATTCTCCATGATGGTCGGGGTCTTCTTCTTCAGTTTCATTTTCCTCCACTTCAAAGAGAAAGACAAGTCTGACTGAAGACAGTGTCATCTCAAATGTGCTGGGATTCTTGTTGGTTCTTGTGTCTGTGGGAGTGTGTTAATGGTAACTGACTCTTTATTGTTTGTAGGTAACTAATTGTTGAGGAGTTAGTTGAAATAAACAGTCGATTGAGTGGTTATTTTTGTGTTCGGCAGCCTTTTTGCGCGACATTCAGCAAGCTGGCATTTGCATAGAAAGTTTTTGTTGGGGTGGAAACACTTGGAACATTGTCCACAGCGATAGTGCTTTGGTCACATTGGTCAACATTTTGGTATCAAGTGGTTCAAAATGTTGTTGCTTCACGTTTGAAGACTTATTATTGGCTGTCACTCTGACCTTTTAGGAATAGCGACAGGGAACAGTCCTTCAACATGAAAGTTGAGGTGATACATTTTTCACTGATGAGTGAGTGAGTTGCTCTTAGGTAGAGCAACACATTAAAACTACTTGGACTGAGGCATGGGTGTCAGGAATTTAGGCAGAAATGTGTCACTAGGGATGCATCTTTCCAGTTGGCTGCAGACTGAAGTCAAACATGGAATTCATCTGATGGCTTTTTTTTGCTTTTCAAATTGATCTAACTTGCTTGAAAGTTTACAACCCAGTGGAGTTGCAGCTATTGGGGGAGGTGTCAAAACGTTTGGTGGTGAAAAGAAATTTGTAGGGCACGATATCAATTTCCTTCAATGTCTAAATCAGACAACATTGATGATTAATGGTAAACGAGTTAAATATTCGTTCCATTTTATTATCGTTCCCATGTCACAACATGACCATCTAAGAAGCAAAAAACTGCGAAAGACCTCGTCTTGTAATTAGAACCAAAAACCTACTTGTTGTGGTCTGCCGGATATCGACAAATTGAGCAGCAAAATCGGGCTGAGATTTGGGAGGTCGCGTGCGTGTTCCATATTTTTACATGCTTCATTTTTCGTGCTATTAGTTGTTGCAAATTATGCTTTCTTTAATTATTATTTGTCGTTTGGAAAGGTCTGGAAGTTCCGTTTTGAACGTATGCCACTATAATCAAACTCTGTTTCATTATCATATATGTCGTACAATTTCTTGGATAAATTTGTTGATCAAAAGTCAAATATTAATTATTTACAAATATAAGACAAATATTATTTATTTTTTATCATTCCATGGTTTTATAATTCAATTTCATTTTTATTTTTTAAACGGATGACGTTTGCACTGAGTGGTCAGGCTGCTGAACTGCTTTGTTCTGGATCTAAAAATATCCTAGCCTGGCTTCAGTCTGAGGTCATCGATGACGTCAGAAGATTCGTTTGGAGACTCTTGATACAGTGCAGCTGGAAATTGTGGCCTGACCAGACAACAGAAACCTTGGTTTATGTCCCATTAGAATTACTTTCATTCGTTGTATTTAAAATTATGATTATCATCCACATTATCCTCTTCCCCACAACAGGACAACATTTTCTTAGATTATCAGAGATCATAGGAATCCTATTTTGTGGAAATGAACGAGTCGAATGATTTAAACAAGTGCTAGTCTGTTTCCAAATATCTGCATTCGGGATATTAATATAAATGTAAATAATGCTTCTAATATTTATCGTCATTTAATTACTGCTTTTAATAAATATTACAACTAAACAAGTCCAACTCCGACCTTCATTAGCATAATTTATTAAGAAATTATTCCTGCTAATTAGCATGGATGCTGGAGAACAATCAGAGAAGCAACTGCAATCCGCTGAGCTATTCGGCTCCACCGATGCCGGAGATGGAAAGATGAGACTGAAACGAGTGAAGGAGAGATGCTGAGGATGAGCGAGAGAACAGTCGACGTTTAGAAGGGAGGCAGTATCTAGCCGTCAGTGATAACAGCAGGTTGAATGTGGCTCCGTCTTTTGCAAATTCTCTTTTAATTTTTTCCGAAATTTTTGGAAAATTCAAACCGAAATTTATTTTCTCAAATTCTGATCACGAAGCTGATTTGCAGATCGACGCCAAAGAGGAGTCTGTAGGCCAGGATTTCCAAGAGAGAGGTGAGGGAGCACATTTTGCACATTCGTTGCATCTTCGGTGGTCGATACTTATGAGAAGCCATTTGAACAATTTATAATACGGACAAATTTTCATAATAATTATTTTAACGATATTTTTCGCATTATTTTTTTAATTAATAGAGTGTTCCACTCGAAGTAGGCATCTCGATTGCAAACTCACGAACATTGATTTCTAATGATTCTGAAATATTTTGAGAATTCAGTTTGCAAATGTTCTCGATGTCTCTTTAACTTCAGTGGTGAACGAATGAATTTCAACTGCAAAATGCATTTTCATAGTTCTTCTCGTATCGTTTGATATTTGTAATTCAACTAATCATCATCGTCGTCGTCGTCGTCATCATTATCATCGTCGGCATCAGTGAATTATTAAATAACCACGTGAGTTAAACCTATTAACTCGTAGAATAACAATCACAAGCATTGATTGCAGAGGCAGATGTCGGTAAAAAGATTTTTTTGCGCTTCTACGTTCATCTGGAGCTTCACAGAGTTGCTTCTTAGCAGCTCAAGAATCATCGTGATTTATTATAATTATAATGTTATATAATTATATATGTTATTATAATTACTTAATCAAAAGTTAATTAATCGCCTGATCGATTGTCAGTTGCATCAACACTAATGAGCAGACGAATGAAAGATGAAGAGGATGAAGACATTCTTAAAAACTTCAAAGAATTTTATTTCATCAGTCCATCTCAATCAACAAATTGAAATACAAAACAATTTGAAGAAAGTAAATATAATAAAATACAAAATGAAGATAAGCAACCAACTAAGCAGGCTTAACTGAATAATTATTGCTCATAATTATGCAAAGCAACTGACCTAATGGATTATTAAATAGACAAAAACTTGTCAACTTAATAAATGCTTCAAATGAACCAATCACAATCACTCTAATTAGTAATTGACGTCATCCAATCATCGCTTGCCTCATTAACATTAAGTTATGATAATGATAATAATAATATTAAAATTAAAAATAATAGTAATAATAATAATAATAACTACAATTACGCAAGTAATTACATGTCGGTTAGGAGTAGCCATTTTGAGGAGCACAGCGAAGTTCCCGGGAACAGCCGACGACATCGGATCAATAGCCTGTGCTGCCTCCACACACCGTGGTGTGCATACAGGACCTACCTGTGCATCTTTCGTGCATCAAGCGAAGCCACTAATGGAATGTGGTGTTAATAAATACGAACTTATTAAAATTTTAATAAAAAAATAACAATAGTGGTAAAAGTAATTACTAACGAGCAGATAAGTGATTATCAACAACGGTGATAGGAGCAATGGTCCAACGATATTAGACGAATTCTGGGTATTCTGTCAGTGGAATAAAAGAAGAAGTAATAATAGGATGCATCGTCAGAAAATAATTTACGATTATTAAAAATAATAATAGATTATTAAAGATTAGTTTGACAATAGAGTAGGTCAGTTGTATCAAGTTCCTAATTATTTAGCAACAATTTAATTTATCGTCACAATCGTAACCGTGCCATGGCATGCACAACGACAAATTCGGTCTTACCCATAATGATTCTTTGCAATACCTCGTGAAATGGCGGTACCCAGGGCCGCCGACAGAATTTTCGGGCCCCTGGGCACTTGCCCCTGCCCCTCTCTCGGCGGTCCTGGAGGTATCTGGAGTTGAACACGGAACATTGGATCTGAGAACAAATCATCGGTTGCTTTGATGCAATTTTGAGACGACCCCCGACAGGGAGAACATCTTGAGTCTAAAATTAAACTGCTCAGGAAGTGATGAAAACATTCTAAAAATAGCGCGAGCAACTGCAAACTGCTTGTTGAAGAATATTTGATACAAAGAATCTCACGCAGTCTCATCATAAACATCTCTGCGCAGATGGCTGGACCGCGGTACACGATCATCATCATCATCATCATCATCATCGTCATCATCATCATCATCATCACCATCATCGCGATCATCAAGGTCACTATCATCAACGCCAACATTGCCATCATCGTCACCAAGATCAGTATCGTCATCAACATGATTATCATGAATTTCAGTAATTATGCAACAAAACTATCAGAAACTACCACAGCCACAATCATTATCACCATCATCAAGGCCATCTTCACCTTGAAATCGATATTCACTTTATATAATATTCACATTAATAAGCGGTGTTATTGGTAAATTATCAAAATACTTCTTCGTCTACTCAACTCCATCTTGAAAAGCTAGGAAATTCTTGCATCCACCCACCCATCCATCCATCCATCCATCCATCCATCCATCCATCCATCCATCCATCCATCTATCATTCGAGCTACCTACCAGCTAACACACGCGATATTGCAATGAGCGCAATTGGACTGGGAATNCATCCTTTTTACTATTCATCCGTCAGTCCATCCGTCCGACTGTCCATCCATCCACCAGTCCGTCAGCCCATCAATCCATCCATCAGGCCGTCCGGCCCATCAATCCATCCATCCATCCATCCATCCATCCATCTATCATTCGAAAACCGCTTACTCCTGAGATGTTTTTCTGAGCACGTAGCGATGTGGATTTCCAACAATTTTTTATGAAATCGTGGAAAATCACGAGTACAATGCGGAAGAATTTCATCACCTCAACATCGTCGTCGTTGCATTAAAAATAACATCAAAATGGAGAATTAAAAGAAATATAAAAAAAAAATCAAGTGGGGGATTTAAGAATTTGGAGTGCGAATCCTCACCATCATCTTCGTCGTCATCGTCGTCGTCATCACCTCCATCATCATCATCACCATCATCATCATCATCACCATAGACTTTTACCAGCATTAAATCTTTAGGTGAGCTTAATAAATAAATATTTCACCAATAAAAAGAGGTGATGACGAAGATGGATTGTTCGTGCAAACAAGCTGGAGATGATGATGACGATGATGATGATGACGATGACGATGATGATGATGATGATGATGATGACGATGACGATGACGATGATGATGATGATGAGCCGTTTCACGACCACGGTCGACGTGGTGCCTCCATTATCGCTTAAGATGGAGGAAAAGTAGCTGGAAAATGTCATCGATTTCTTCGTAGTTCAATCCACATGCTGTTGGTGATGATGACGATGACGACGATGATTTCAAGTTGTTTTCTTAATAAATGAATTATTACTCAAATTAATACCAATACTTCCGATTCAACTTAAGTTTAATTGGATTTGTAATTAATTACAATCACGCTTGGATTGGAATATCAAATTCGTGTGTTCAATGTTGTTTCATCTGCAGATTTTAAGTTTAAAGATTCGATCCTCGTTAGAAGCATCCAGCGAATCGTCTGCTAAGAAAACATGGCGGGAGAATTGGAACAACTGAGACAGGAAGCTGAGCATTTGAAGAATCAAATTAGAGTTAGTTTTGTTATTGTAGATTATAAGTAATAATTATTGATATTACATTGATTGACCACAAAATGTGAATATCAAGTGAGGTTAAAAATGAACTTGTACTCATAACAACTTGATGACGATGACGTCGTATCAATTACATTAATTACATTAATTACATTAATTAATAATCACACAATAATTAATACATTGTAATTATTTTAATATGTTAGGCGGCAATGATTTTGCACAACAATCAAGATATTGTAAAATGAAATGTAATTCATGCGCAACAGACAATAGGTTTGAAAATAATTTGCACGTTTTCAATTGAAATAAATCATTTTCTGTTAATTAATTTGCAAATTAAAAATTTTTTATTGGTCTTACAATTACCTCGTTGCAAATGAAGATGGCAAACATTGATGTATTGCACAATTTTGAAGTCTCAGTGCAATTACTGAGAACTTATTGATGGTTATTACTTCTGGTTCTGCGATGATGATATTGATGATGATGTCACAGGTATGAGGTATTATGAGGGTATGAAGGAATATTATTGTTGATGATAGCGATGATGATGATGATGACGACGATGATAATGACAACGACTACGATGACAATCTTGATGATGATGATAGTGATTGGCCATAACTTAACTAACATTGCCTTTGAGCAGATCAAGAATTATGGACCATTTGAGCCTTTCAAAAAATGAAGAATGTTTTGAGAATCAGACATACGGAATTTAAAAGGTTTCAGCTAAAACAAAAAAAAACTAAACTAAAAGTGATAAAGAAATAATATCGGTGTCTCGTTTTAGATACGATGTTGTTGCGATGGTAACATGTTTTATGATGATCAATGCGTCATCATTCCGGACATCAATTAATACCTTAATGGTTTTAAATCGTTTTGCATTATAGAATGGGATCTTGTTATTTTCCTGTCGTTTTGGCTTAAACATTTTTATGACAGTAATTAATCATTTAAATTACTAAAGTAATCATTAAAAGTACAAATTAATCATTTAATTACTGCCATTTGGCTTTTAATAGGATGGATGGAACATTTTAAAGAGTTGTAGAGGATAGCAAGTTCTAAAACTTTAGAAACTAATCTAATGCAAACATGGCACAAGAACTGAGATTGATTAACAGTATTCACTTGAACAATTGAAAACATTTTTAAAAATATTCTAAAGGATTTTAGAATATACTTGAAACACGATATTAATTAAAACTTAATTAAAATTTCCTATTGATTTATTTCAAATATTCAATCAATACTTTAATTGACCATCCATTTGTTAATATCATCTGCAACTCAGTCTCTGTTATTGAAGGAAATAAAATGGTTTCTTGAAAAAAATTGAGCTAAAACGTTGTTTGGAAAAAGTGAGAATATAAAAAAAGAATAAAAGCCAACAAAATAGCATCTTCCACAGATAATAATCTTGGCGAAGGATACGTGTTGAATGCTTCAGTTGGTGCAATTTGACAAAGTCGTTGTTGTTGTTGACAAGTATTAGATGCTTTGTGTTTCTGTATTTCATCGTACTTGACCAAAGTGAGCTGAGATAAAAGTTAAGGTAGCTTCTTAGTGAGGAAAGAATGGTGCCTGCCAGGTGTGCTCAAGCTAGAGAATTTAAAATGATGGAACCAGCGTCTGAAATACAATGGGATGGTTTCTCTTTCAATTACGTCTCACTGCGCACTGTCCTTCGAGTTTGCACTTTAGAATATCCTTTCATGTTATTCTTTCACCCAAGCAATTGTCCATTCATTGACTGATTAAATTTATGTCTGCTGTACAACTGCATGTAGGCGTCATGTCTATGAAAATGAATAAAAAATCATTTTAATTATTAAAGTTATGGATGTTAATAATAATATTAATTAATTAACAGGAGGCAAGGAAGGGTATGGCGGACATGTCGCTGGCCCAACTCACTGCCAGCATCGAACCAGTAGGTAGGATTCAGATGAGGACAAGGAGAACCCTCAGGGGTCATTTAGCAAAAATTTATGCCATGCATTGGGCCTCAGACTCAAGGTGATTGCAATCCACTAAAATATTACCGATAATTAATTTTATTCTTATTAATTAATTACCAACACGTGCGAACCAACACGCCAGTCAAAGCTTTGTTTTTTAATTCAAGTGTCTTTAAAGTACAAATGCAAAGCTAATTTGTTGCAGCATCAATTATCTGAAGAATCGAAACATTCTTGTTGATGAAATGTTCATTGGATATTTTGAAATTGCTTCAAGTTGATATTTTAATGAATTTAGATAGTATTTTAAGTAGACAAAAGATGCTGCAGGCAGATCTTAACGAATACTCGACGAGATATTAATGGACTTAATTCATGTTTAAGCAAGAATTTCGTGTTTAAAATTGCTATCATTCTAACTGCATGAGGTAAAAGAAAATTGTAGTTCTTTGTAACAAATTAATATTTAATAATTAACCAAATTAATTCAGCATGTCTGTTGTAATTATTTAGAAATATTTTATTATTAATTACTATTATATATTTTATCTATTATTTTAATCTATTACTTTAATAGAGCCAGTTAAATAAATCCCAGCATTGTGGGATATGGTGGGATTTTAGGCTAAAAATGTTTCAAATAAAAGTGAATTTAAACAAAATTTTTGTAATTTGTTTTTAATTAATGGTACTTTAATGCCATTTGTTACTTTTACGTAATTTCCAATTTTAATTTCCTCATAGAATTCTGTAAGCTATTTCTAATGGATGACTGACTTTGCAACAAGTGACATAAATAATTATTTTTTTGGCAGAAATCTTGTTTCTGCATCCCAAGATGGAAAGCTTATAGTCTGGGATGGTTACACCACAAACAAAGTGGGTTTTTATGGTCCAGATTTATTATTCATTGACTAAATAATTTTGTTTTATTTTGACATGAATATGTCTGGTGACAGGGATTATTACGTCACCGGTAATTTGCAATTGTCATAATAGTACTGTTATTGCATAATACCTAACATAATGTGATTAATTGTGATTTTCTTGGATCGGTCACAACCTCTGACATTTGCATGATTGGTGATCAGCAATGTTTTTGTTTTTTCGCGATACCTCTTCTTCATTTGTCATCTCCTTGCCATGGAGTGCATAACAAGAACAATCGATTTTCTCATTGACTGCGACATGTCAACTTTTCATTTTGTGGCGGCGTCATTGATGTCGTTTTTCAATGACATTGTTGTTGTACTGATACAATCATTGAAAAACAATGATCACAACATCATTACTGCTGCAATTGTCATCAACTAATTAATTATTAATTAATTACTTATTATTTGAAACTATTAATTAATAATGTAATGTATAAATTTTGCCTATTAATTAATTAATTTATTTATTCAGAAAATGTTTTTGAATTAATAAACTTGATTATTCAAGCGAGATTGTCACTATTTAATAAGAATCAATAAGTAACCAACCCATATTACTAAGAAAGTATTAATGGGAACCCCTACAATTTCCACTTTAGATGCATGCCATACCACTCCGTTCCAGTTGGGTAATGACCTGTGCTTATGCCCCATCTGGTAACTACGTGGCATGTGGTGGATTGGACAACATCTGCTCCATCTACAGTCTCAAGACCAGGGAGGGGAATGTAAGGGTGAGCAGGGAACTGTCAGGACACAATGGATACCTTTCCTGCTGCAGATTCCTTGATGACAACCAGATTGTCACCAGTTCTGGAGATATGACTTGGTTGGCCTAAACATATTAAAGCAATAATAATAAGCAGACAATTAGCAGTGGTAGTAAATTATACATGATGAATATTTAATATTTAATTATAATTATTCGTAATATGATATTAAGAATATCATTACCATATCTATCCTTTATTCTTGTTATGCTACAAATTTCTTGCTGGGCAACAATATCATGCAACAAGTATTCTAGGACTCTGATGCAAATGTTTGGCCAGGTTAACTGGAATAAGTTCAATGAACTCAAAGTTCAATGGAATCAATTTATAAATTTTCATCCTGGAATTCAGTGTGGACATCTGGATAGATAACTTTGAAAATGCATCAATTATTCATTTTGGAACAAGAATCATTTCGGCTTTGAAAACTTACTTTGAATTACTTTGAATCGTTTGAAAGCACCTGATGTTTGCCAATCATTTCATGAATTTTATTGAGTTCTGGATGGTTTGATGCATTTGAAAGGAAAATGTTAAAATGTTGAGGTGATAAAGAGAGACCTGACAACATACATACATGCATACATGCATACATACATGCATGCAGGCATTCACGCACACACACACGCACGCACGCACGCACGCGCACACATACACACACTCACTATCCAATAACATTACTTCCATTAGAATTACTAGATAGTAATTGCACAGATTAGAAATTATATTACATTATATTATAAAGTAACCCTTATATTACAAGCCATATCTTTCATTTTTTCTTTTGTGATTGAATTAAAAATCAACTAACCAAGCACTCATCCAATGAACAGTGCACTGTGGGATATCGAGACAGGACAGCAAACAACCTCATTTAATGGTCACACAGGAGATGTGATGAGTTTGTCAGTTGCACCTGATATGAGATCATTCGTTTCTGGAGCATGTGATGCTTCTGCTAAGGTGAAATTTATATTGGTTCTCTTGGTTAATGAAATGTTTTTCAGCAAGTTTTCAAAAATATTCTACTTAAATAATTATTTGTTAAATGCCACCAAGTAATTTGTAAATGGGAACATATTCTTGTATTATTCACATAGTGCAATTTAAATAATATCCTGTACTAGGAAGTCCCATAAAAAGCACTGAAGGATGCTTGGTGACGATTCAAATGTTGCATTTTTTGCTTTAACTGAAAATGTTTTGGTATTTATTAAAATAATTTTTGATTATTAAATATTGAGCTTTTATAAATAACTTGTTTGACTTCATTGTCAGCTGTGGGACATTAGGGATGGAATGTGCAAGCAGACGTTTGCCGGTCATGAGTCGGACATCAACGCAATCACGGTAAAAATCATAATTTAATAATTAATTGAACCACAAATTAATTAGCAATATATATTAATAGAGTAATAATGACACAAAAATGCATTTCCATAAAATCACCAGATAATATTACTTTGGAGGTATTGTCTTATTTAGACCTAAATTCATCCAGTCTGCACTATGCTTCTCCATTATCTTCATTTGCTATTATTGCCAACATTTCTCTTTGCTAACATACTGAAATTCTCACTGGCCTAATACGTTTGGGCAAAGAAAGTGCTTCCTGCTTGTGTGTCATAAGATGGTTGTCAACATTACTAAGGAAGCAAAATATAAATAGCATTTCTTGCAAATCCTGTCACTTAATGTATGGAATGCATTGAAGAAATACAAGTCAAACAGAATAAAACATTAAGGATGTGATGACTGAGGAAGATCATCATCCAGTTTCATGAATTGGGCAGTGAATAAAGAGGAGCATTTACAAAGTATTTTTCACTCTGAAATCTTAAGTCCTTCATTTGCCTGGATAATTGGTGAAGATGGAGGAAGAAATCTAGCCATTAGTACTTTAAAAGTTGAACTTCTTGACTTCATACAACATGTGCAGTCAGAACATTTTTAAAATATTGACTTGAACGCACTTGGACATCATACCATCTCTCAACATGAGAGTTTGTTCTTGGAGCTCAGACAGAGGTCAGATTATGTTGGCTCTACATACTCAGCAACTTTTGGGAAGTTATCAATGATCATCTGCTCCTGCAAACAAAATTTATTTTTAATGAAACCCCTCTCATTCAAATGACTACTGTGGTAGTCATGTGGGTTGCTTGCTGAATGGGGCCTTTCTTTTTTTTTTTAATATTTCTTTTGCCTTTGTGTTGAAGACTCTTCTAGAGCGTCGATGGCAAGAAATACACCATCAAAATCATGATACCTAGGGTTTTCATCTGGACCCCCATCTAATGTCATAATTAAAACTTGTTTAACCAATCTAATATAACACAGTTTGTAATGGTACAAACTCTTTACTGAGTAATTTTTCAAAAATCTTTTTTTTTGTAGCCGAAATTGATTTTAATCCCTATAGCAAACTACTGTATCTGATTGGAAACTGTTCATATTTTTACTTCATTCCATAGATGAATCACATCGTCATGACAAATCTTTTAGCTCTTAGAGGGATAAGCAGTAATATATGTTTCAAAGAGTTGTTGGTACATTACATTTTTATCCATTATAATTATCAATAATTTATTTTAAAACAAATTGGAAAAATCGCGTAAATCAAAGCTACGCAACCAGATAATAACAAAATGGCGTCGCATGCTGTTTTTTCAGGAATGTATTATGCATTTGTCAAAAGTTAATTTATGTTACGTATACTAACATCTAGTGATATAAAATTTGTCTTCTGGTTATTTTTTGATTAAAAAATCTTCAATTGATGTGACGTCACTTTTTTTTTTAGCTCCCTCTCATCACATATCATCACAAATGTTTGAATCCCTTCTCCCCTAAAAGCTTGACGTAATTTATGGATGGCCCCTTATTTAATATTTGATGCTAATAGCGTTATTTAAGTTACTTTAAAAACTCGCTATTCATTCTTGATAATTCATTTTCAGTTTTTTCCAAGTGGTTTCGCATTCACGACGGGATCTGATGATGCCACTTGTCGCTTGTTCGACATAAGAGCTGATCAGGAAATAGGGATGTTTTCTCATGACAACATCATCTGTGGCATCACTTCTGTTGCTTTTTCCAAGAGTGGAAGACTCCTCTTTGGAGGATACGACGATTTCAACTGCAACGTTTGGGACACACTCAAGCAGGACAGAGCTGGTCAGCAAATTTTGCTATTAGTTTTTAATTGATTGCACGAGCAATTACTCATTTAATGAAGCCCTTTTCTTTGTATTTCATCTCAGTTCTTAATGAGTGACTTTTAATGGATATTCAAGTCAGATTAAAGGCATTCAGATTTTTTTGATTTGTTTGGGAAATGTTTGCCCAAGAATGCATAATTCGTTTTTTGAAACAAATAAGGATCTTATTTCAACCTCCTTCCAGGTGTACTTGCTGGTCACGACAATAGGGTCAGCTGCCTTGGAGTCACTGAGGACGGCACTGCTGTGGCCACTGGATCCTGGGACAGCTTCCTAAAAATCTGGAATTAGGCTCATAACATTAAAAAGAAAAAGTGTCTAACTGATGGGGATGGAAGCGCGTCATAGCGGTTCGCCATTTTTGTGGTTATTCGTAGCGTAACGCAAAATCTAATTCATTTTCATTAGACAAGTTACCGTCGTTATAAAAAGAAAACAATTAGAAAATCGAAGAAAATTCTACGTTCGACAGATACTATTCACTCTTTGCTGAATGGACTCAGTTACATTTCGACTGCTGGCCTATGATTTACCCTCGGCATCATCGACTATTTAAAACTCCATGGATGGTTTGAAGTTGCCAATTCTCGCTGGTTTTCGACGTTTCGACATCATCCTTATTAACCTCATCGTCGTAATAATAAAAATTATTATAATATTAATATTAACGTAATATTTATGGTTTCGAATCATCCTCAGCATCGTCGTCGTTGTCATGATTGTCTACCTTCCATCTGATGCCCAAATCACGGACAGATCGAAACCAATTCTTTCAATGTTTTCCCAGCGCGATGTTCTTATTTATTCTCCGATGTGTTTTCTATCAATTTCCATGCTATTTACTCGTTTGCATCCAACTCGATGATTTCAGCGCGAGAGTCGGTTGTCCTTCCTGTCTCCAACACGCTTCTTCGTCGGCGCCAGACACACAACCTAATCAACGAATATGCTTGTTCGTCCCTTGTAAAAGTGATTTGTGCTCGAATATATGAAATGAAATTTGGAGGATTCGAAATCTCATCGTGTAATTTTGTGTCTGCTAATTTCAACCCTTTTCCTCTTTTCAGGATTATTATTAATCTGATAGTTGTGTCATCGAATGGTTGACGTCCGCTTGTTTTTATTTTGAGAGGACAACTTGCTCTGAGATCGTTCGATAGTTTCGTGTCTAATTACAACTACTGATTTCGTTATTATGAATTGTAGTATCGCTCTATTACTCTTCGCCAGGTACGATAAAAAGTGTCCATGCTAAGCTTTGTATAAATGTGAAGAAATTGTGTCAAATTGTTTCAAAAATATTTTTATTTGTACAATAAACTTTATAAAGAATTAGTTAGTCTGGATATCTCTTAAAGACGTGGTGAATGGATTATCATATGGAAAGCATGTGAATTCCAAGAGAACAGGACTACAGCAGACTGCTGTCGTATTGATCTGTTTACTTTTAACCTTTCGTAAAATAATTTTTAAAGTGTTTGTTTCTTTCTAAAATAGTATTTAAAGAGAACTTTATTTGAAAGATTTATTTAAAGGGATTTGTTTAAACTAAAAAGGATTAGCAATTAAGACATGTTTGCCTAATTTGATTCAATTAATTTCAATAAACTCGCGAAGGAAATTAATGTCGCCAAGTTGTTGCAGTGAAGATTGAATAATTTCATTAGGTACAAAAGTCATGTCATTTCTTCGGCTGAATGTTGACCTAACCTTTTAAAATACTTATCTAATACCAGAATCTGCTGCTGTAAGACTTCATCTAATCACTTTAAATTATCGGTTAATCAATCAATTAATTTTTTTCTTCGTTCTAAAATGTTAAACAATGTTCATAGTAAACGTACAGCTTAAGTATAACAAGAAACTGAAATTCCGAACGCCTTTTGTGTCACGTAGGATTGGAACTTCAAGAAAATGATTTTTAAAAAGAAAACCGAGTATTTATTTTAAAATAATTTATCTTTTTTAAACTTTGCATCAAATCTTCTGAATTCTTCATTTTTGTCTTGAATTAAATGGTTGATTCTTGAGTCATGGAGAAGCATGCAGAGAGAAATGGTTATCAAAAGTTGCGTATCATCTGAGCTGTCTGAGAGCGGCACGATCATTATCTGCTCTACACTTAGGGTTTGCTGCATCACTTTCAACTTAAGGGAGTGCCAATCTGAACTTTATAAATGAATCAATTTGTTAAATCGTTAAACCGACTGGGCCAGCTAATAATACTGTAATAATGGACGGGTGTCAATGCATGCCGAATTAATAGTTGATTTTATTCAGTAATTATTCAGTTAAGTGGGTGCTCTTACCTTTAAATAAAACACTTACGATATCCCTACAATCAATTATTGAGCACCTATCACTTGCTTAGTCGGATCTTCTGGGATTTGTGGGATGCTATAACCTTAATTAGCTGTCATAACGTTGCCTTAGAAAGATTCGAAATATAACAATATAAACTTAATCAACATAAACTTAATTACAAAATTTAATTAATAATTTGTCGCCTCAACAATACTCGTTTAAGTTAACATTTTAACAGAATATGATACATTTAGAATGAAATTACAATCTCACAATCTCGAAAAACCATTACTCTAGTCATGAATTTCAAGCCAATAACACCAACTCATAAATTAGATGATTACCTACAAGAAATTAATAGACATCCTGGAATGGCAGTGATGCTTGAAAAAGGTGAATTTAAATTACTTTCTGAAGAACAATGTAGTATAAAACATTTAACATTTATAATTTTTTGGCAAACAATCCTTCAGCAAGGATGTTGAATAAAACTAGTAACTGTTAGTAAACTCAAATATATACTCCGAATGTAAATGCAAATAACTCTTATATCAATTTAATTTCAATTAAAAGATTTCTAATTCAAATTTAAGATGAAATAAAAATAAAAAGAAATCTTCAAGAAAGGAAACTTAATTGGTATAACCAGTATTTCAACCTGAAAAATCGAAAATAGAAAAAATTCAAAATATTTTGTCATAAGATTTAACATTACTTTGGAGGTTATCCCAGAAGTTGCACTCTTGTTTCCTGAGTTCTCTTCCGATTGCATTATTTGCATGTAGCTTATTAGCATTTAGTTCGATGTATTCCTGACTATCAGCTGTAAATTTGGGCCAACTCACGTTTATAAAACGTGGCGAATCACTGTTAGGATTTCTGAAAAATTTCAATTGTTCACAAAATAACCTCAATTATATAAAATCTTGTCTAAATGCACGCAAACCTAGCTAACCCTGTTTTTGCAAAATTACTCCAATATGAGATCATTATCCGGCTAAGAGTACGTTCTTCTAGGGTGTAATTAAGATGATATTTGAGTGCATCACCTAACACGAACAAGATTTCATCTCCGTGTAATACGCCCATCCATTCTGGCCATTCGTGTTGGACGATACGCTGATTGAAGTAGTAAGCGTATACATCCTGACCTGCCGATGCATAAGCACGAGCAAATGAGTTGACGTGGCAGACCAATTTGTTATCAGCAATTGCCATGTCCAAGGCATGAATGTTTTCTAATTGATTTCTGTATTCTGATTCATTCGTGTAAGAAGGATTGTAAATGGATTTCATAGCTGCCAATGTCTCTTCTGGCGTTATAGTTGGATACCTAGGGTAATAACTGAACAATCTATTGAAACTAATTTCGTATTGTTCTTGTGTCATTGAAATCGAATCTAAAGTTAGCAGTTGTGGAAATTCATAGATGAGAAAATATGACCCTTCATTAGCATTAGTTCCGAGTAGAATGGGGCACTTTTTAAATTCATGACGTTCCATCAATTTAGCAGGATCATCAGGAATTAAATCTCCATCAATCACAGGCAGAAGTGGGAGCTGCAGAAACCCTTGCACTATCCACTGATTGAAATTAATAGTTTGAGCTGGTTTCGCCTTCACGCAGTTCATAGTTTGGGTAATATCAGATATGTTTTCGTTAACATCCAGGCATTCTACAGCCATCAAGAAGGTTTTTGATCTGTTCAGAGCTTCTGTCATCGTTAATGTAATTACGGGTATATTTGCTGAGCCGCTCTGAAGTATTGCTCTATTGAATTTATTTCCGCTCAGAGGCGACAAAAGATGCAAACTGACGCTGACTGCTCCTGCACTTTCACCAAATATTGTCACGTTGTTTGGATCACCTCCAAATGCAGCTATGTTGTTTTGTATCCATTGCAAACTCATCAGTTGATCTCGTAGACCGATGTTAGGTGGAGCCTGAGAATTGTTGAGTGTGAAAAAGCCAAACGTACCCAATCTGTAATTCATACTGACTACAATCGTGTTACTCTCAGCTGCAAAATATTTACCATCATACATGTCTAAGTTGGAACTGCCACTATAGTATCCATACCATTACTGCCAACTTGGATGAATTTATTGTGTTTGAATTCTTTGGAACGTATACGTTTAGATAGAGGCAATCTTCATTCGGAAACAAAAATGAATTCCACATGCCTGTTCCTCTGAAGTCATCGCCAAACGTTGTATCGTTGTCTTGCCAACAAGGAGTTGGAATGTTTGTGGCTTCGAGGACTCCTTCCCATTTCTGAGGTGA
>MPNW01000122.1:160385-226874 GCA_011800805.1 Hirudo medicinalis
TAGACGTGTCGCTGTTACTCAAGCGTCAATTGCTAAGAAATTCTGTTCGCATTATGCTAAATGCATCAATAAAAATTCGTTTAAAAAAAAGCAATGCCTTCGTAGTTATTTAATACTGAGTTTAATACCAAATTCTCAGTCACAATAATAATTGTGAAGATTGCAGTCAAGACTTAAGATGGTGAGTGTGACGAAGATAGGAAGTGTGACGTTGAGAGTGAGGATAATAATGATATATTGGCCAAAGCAGTGGACTTAGTAAACTTTCACATTTGATTGATAACCTTAACATAACTATACGTAAATTAATTAATGTTATAAGCAATGGTCATGGAGTATCCTGAGAAATCCAGAGAAATATGGAATGAAAAACCCTTGGAGAAGAAAAAAGCTCCAAATCATTCGCTGAACAATCGACGAAATCGTATTTGAGAGTCTTCAATGGGAGGATTTTCAACAGAATAAGTTCGTACGTAATTAAATTTGCAAGCGTGCAACTCTACTAGGTTAAGATGCATGAGAAATAAAATCTTGAATTATCAACAACGTCAAAATATCCATACTTTCAAGAAATAGCACGGACAGCATAGATTGGAATTGGCAAACCTATACACCAAATTGGCATAATAATTTATTAGTGGATTTAATAAAATATTTGGAGCCCTTATTCAATATTAAGGTTATAAAAGGCTTTAAAGGAAACTCAAAGATATGAGGAGTGCGAAAAAAACCCGATTTTACCCATCTTTTATCTGTAGAACGTATCATCGGATTATAAAACAAACTTCCAAATTTAATACACTTTCTATACAAATACAAATATAAAATTTGCATAATTTAACTTTCTACACAAATATCATAATTGTAAATATCACGATGAAATCAGGCCTTGATAAAATAATTCAGTCAAAAGTCATCGTAAAAAACCATAGCGCTCCCAAAGATATGCTGACCACTGTGACATTTATGAGATGCAAAAGAAACGTTGATTGTTCAGAAATTATTATTTTATTATTTATCATTTTTAAAACGTTTATCTTTTGAATACCTTTTCGTCTCGTTTAATATTAAGCAATTAATGACAAAATGATGATAAAATGTTAAGCTTACAACAATGTCAAAAATACAACATTTAATTGAAACAAGTAAATATTTTCATAGCGACTTTAGTTTTGTTTTAAAACAAATGTTTTATAACTGTGAAACTAATATTGAAGTGAAATTTAAACTACTCTGGCAAATGCAAATCCTAGAGATGAGAGGATAAGGCTAGGCAATTAGTAAGGTTATAGGTGTAGGTACAGCACTGGACGTAGGCATGGTCGGGATGTGCCACTGCAAAGGGGCCTCCACCAATCAAAAGAAACCTTTTTTTTTGCTTGTCAAGGTGTCGGAGGGGCAACATCGCTGGCGCAGAGGCTTATGGGCCTCCACCTGGACAAAACCTGTTTAGATATAGTACCTGAGCAGAATCAGTGCAGCACAAGTACAATGCTCTGTGCAGTGTACAAGAACTTTGCATCATCACCGTTCATCGCAACGTGACAAGGAAATGATATTTCCCGACGCTAACTTTCAAACTAGTTCACCTTCCATTGCTGACGTAAGATTTCCATTGCTAAAAATAGCAGCTTCAGTGACGCACGAGCGTTTTTTACCAAAAAATAAGAACAGCCACTCACTGCATTGCGGCAGACCGAAATTAAAAACAAACTCCTTCTTATTGCCTTTCATTTAACTTTGAATAACATTGATTCCGTTGCCTGATGAACCACAAATTATAAAGGCCATTAGCTTAACTGATCTGTAATTCTCCTAAATCTAAGTGCATCTAATAAAATCTGAGTTATACCCGAAGTGATGATCAAAGAGAATATTTAAATCAACCTAAATCCTTTAGGTAAATAAACAGTTTCGTTTCGGAATTTTGGTCTAAATGCGGTTTCAGTTTCAGGATGGGCGATGAAATTCCTCCCATGTTGGAGGAGGGTGTGTTGGAACGTTGGTTCTATTTTTAGATTCGAAGATGTTTTGTTTGTTTCTGATGACGATACAAAAGATGCCTGGAAGTGAAATGATTAATGATTTAGAAGAAAAACTGGAATAAGGAGTTTTTTTCAACCCTTGACCTTTGTTTCCATGGAGAAAACACCTCCAGTTGATGTTTCAATCTGGACCTCGGTTTCATTTTTTGATTGCGAAAGTGCCTGCTCCACGTTGGCAGGAAATATTTGAAATAATTTCGCTGTTGGACGTTCACTTTTAACAAGGATTACCAAAGCTATTGATGCAATTGTTATTAATTAATTGTAATGATAATTCTTAATTGCTCCTAGAATCCTGAGACTAACATTCACGTAGTCAGTATTCATATTTAAATGACAACAGATTTAGCAGCAGATGTTACATTTTAGGTCAAATTTTTTTACGCCCGCTTTTATTCTTAGATGTGTTTTCACGTTCTTTGCCGTATTTAGCTTCTTATTCTTATAACCAGGAAAATAATAAAAACTTATCATCATCCTCATTACCAGAGCCTGATTTAGGCATGGTCGGGATGAGCCACTGCACAGGAGCTTCCACCAATTAGAGGCCTCTATTAACCAAAGAAACTATTTTTTTGATTGTCAGGGGTGGGCACCAGAACCGGTTCAGAGGCTTGTGGGCCTCCACCACCACACTGCACCAGGGCCTCCACCTCCGCCGGGTAAATCCGGCGCTGCTCATCATCATCATCACTATAGGGAAGATATCGAAAACGCTAGGGCGAGAGATGCTGATAAGTAGGAGAGGATGTTGAATGTTGTGATGCAGACTTTTGTGTTGGGAGCAAGCGGAGATCGATGGTATAAATGACGAACAACGAGTGAATTTTAAATTAAAACTGACTTTTTTTCTCGAACTCACCGAAGTTAATGACGATAATTACTCGCCAGAAGTCTATGGAACTTCATGCTCGTATATTTTTTTAACTCAACTTGAGAAAGCTCTCAAAAAATTGAGGATTTTTGGGAAAATAAAACTTTGTTTTCCTCTCGTTGTAATTTCTCTAATATTTCAATCGAGAACTTCAAACAAACCAACTTCAGAACTTTGTTGCCGTTTTCCATAACCACCACATGGGACTCCATTTATGGTTGGTTGTGATGCTTTTCACTGCAAATAATAAATAAATATTATTGATCCAAATAAATCGTTATATTAAAACATGCATTCTTGATTTTTAAATAAATCAATTTATATTTTTATAATAAGTAATTCATTGAAATTGGCGAACGCATTGGAGCAGATGTGACAGCATCTAGAATGTTTCTGTGATGATCAGCACGAGTTAATAGGAGTCATTACCACATCTGTTGAGACCCTGTTCGACTGCTTCTTTTTGTTATAAAGAGTTTTTAATTTGTCAGAATATTTTTTATTTGCTCTTCAGGATAACGTAAGATTACATGATTTAAGGACATAACATTATTTTATAACCCAGCATTTGTTAAACACAACGAGGAGATTGTTACGAAAAATGCTATGATTAATGTTATTGACTGTTTCCTATTTCGATTTGCTCCTGGAAAGTTGAAGATGTTATTTGGATTCAACTCCACGAGGGGCTGTCAGAGCCAAGTCACCTCGGTGCCAGTCATTTGTAGGAATTGATTGCTTTCTCGTTGGCAGTTGTTGGCAGGAAGTCTGCATCGATATTGGAGTTTTAATAAACATGACTGATTGAAGGATGGGCGAGTAAATAGAATGGGCGGATGGCCGCGAAATGATTGATTGGGTGGCCAGCGAAAGATTAGGTGAGAAGAGATGGTTGAGAGGTAAAAGGGTGGGTAAATATGGACGGAAGGATGAATACGAACGGTAGTTGAATTGGAAAAATATATAGACGAGTGTTATCAACCACTGGCTTTTAATAAATCTTCGTTTTAAAAACTAATGTCGCCATGAAAACATTCACTTTGTTAGCGCTACTTTCTGATTGAACAGCTTTTCATTTCGACCGATTGAATGATCTTTTTATGTACTCTGTTGACTCATTTTGTGAAATTCAAACTACGCACATTCACTTGACACGCAGGAAGGATTCATTGTGTTCTGGTTACCAAAATAATAAAATAATAATAATTGCTGTAATAAAAATAATCATTCAAGTTTTTATTTTCTCTGTTACTAAAGCTAATATTTCATCCTGAGATTGACAAATATTGGACAAGATGAATTTTGATCGCTTAAAAAGCATCTCTGATGTTTTAAAAAAAAAGCCCACGCCAACATAAAAATAAACGATTAAACTATTATTGAGACTATTTTCTTCTGAAAATTACTTGAAAATAATAAATTAATAAATTTTCCATTTATTTCAATTCGTTCGTTCAATAATTTTATTAACAATGAGTGGTCAAAGAAACCCTTGCGATCGGCTAGAATTTGAACTCAGCGATGGCTTTAACCACTCGGCTAGCGACGCCCAATGCATTACAAGAGTAAATTATTACAATTTTCAACAGGATCGAAGTTTTTTTAATTTTAGTATTTAGCCGATCTTTTGAGTGGCTTGAGTAATACTCAATGAGTATCCGAATAGGATGTGAAGGCACTTTTTAATCGTCCTCCCAATGATATGGCTCTACTATCCAGGAACGTTCCCTGGCGGTGCAGGCTGGGTTGACATATGTCATATGAAAATAATGAATTCATTTGATGCCGAATGGACACAAAATGATGAC
Organism: Hirudo medicinalis; assembly: GCA_011800805.1. Lineage (NCBI taxonomy): Eukaryota > Metazoa > Annelida > Clitellata > Hirudinida > Hirudinidae > Hirudo > Hirudo medicinalis. The sequence goes on from MPNW01000122.1 coordinate 165,113, forward strand.
AATAATCGCATTAATATTTATTAATAACAGTAATACTAATGGCCATTAGGCTTAGCAGTCATTGTAATAATAATAATAATAATAATAATAATAATAATAGCAGCCTTTTAAGTACGTATCATTAAAAAGTCTTCAGTCTTCAAAGGGAATTGCTAACTTCTGCTTCATTCGGAGAGGAACAGAAAAGAAGTAGAGAATTGTTGCAATCATTACAAGAGCAGGCACCACTGCAATTCTTCTGTTGACTCTTATCGTACTTTCAGAAGAACTTGAGTTTGCTCCTACATCATCGTTTTCTCATCATCATCGTCATCATAACCCGTTCGTGTTCAAAACCCATAGCGTCCATCAAACTCGCTAAGACCTATGGGAGTGTCTCAGACGACACCCTGTTTTATTTCTTTGAAGTCGTCCTGTACTCTCATCATCATCATCATCGGCAGCAGCAGCATAGCATCATAGGCGTCATCATCACCATCGTCGTCGTCAACGTCGTCGTCATCCTCATCAGACCAAAATTCGTCCATCATGAGAGCAGACTTCCGATCGGGAGAGAATAAAAAAAACCTCAAGAATGTCTTCGGTCACTTCGAACGTGGATCGAAATATTACAATGCTGCAATATAACTATTACGGCAATCTTTAATAACCATAATAATTAATAACTACAGAATAAATTTAAATGATTAAATCGCATCTTGAACGATAACACTGTTTCTTTACCTGAAATGGATGTATACTGTACAGTATGTATACATTGTACAGTACACGTGTAAGACTGGTAAATGAAACATCAATCAGTACTCATCTGATTAACCAAGTATCACTCACTAACAGTTTATCAAGGTCGATTTCCAAGCGTAATAGTCTCACGTAACCAACTCCTCGTGTGCAGGTACCTCGGAGCATCAGAATGGAAGGCAATATTGCACTTTCAATATCCAATTTAATGCTTCCAATGCTAAGAACGAATGTCTTTGCAATCAGGCGCGGAATAAACTTTATCGTCTGCTTTAATAGTCGTTTATGCCTTTTCAATCAATTGCCTGGACTTCGGGAAATATTTTATTTGCTTATTTGTCCTCTGGAATATATTATTTACGGTCATATTTGATTTATGTGTACATTATTCACGTAAATATTTATTATATTTTATTATTTATTATATTAATAAATTATTCATATCACCATGGTTACCTTTGTGAACCCTCAATCAACGCTACCCTAAAGTTTAGACTCCTTTTGTTAGACTTTCGAAAAGAGCAAGTTTGAGAAATAATTTGTTGTTTTCGTTTTTTTGACTTTAATTTGAGAAATTGTTTCACAGAAATTAAGTTCTGTTGCTTCGTTTCGTAATTTTCTTATTTTTTTCTTTAAACGAGTTTTAAATTGCCTCTCGACAGAGTTGGAATTTGAAACAAAACAAAAGACATAAAAACATTGTTATTCCAAAGTCTCTTCGTTGTTTGTTTGGCCGGTGAATTTATATTCAGTAATTCATAACTTCAGTTCACTACGAAGACCATGGCAATCAATGACTCCACGGTTCAATGACTCCACATTTATCACATCTCCTTTTTACGGAGAAGGGTACGAAAGAGGTCAACCAAAGTGTACCTGTTTGATGTCAAATTACGGTTTTAACGACCCGTGTCAAGATGCTTGCTTTTGTTTTTCTAAGTCCTTTAAAACTGGGACCTTCACTTGAAGGCATTTCTTAATTATGTTGTTGAAACATTCCTGCAAGACGTGTTTTTTTGTTTCGCTTCTACACTCATTCCATTTTTTAAAATAAATATCTTACTGAGATAAGTAGGCCAAAGATGTATGATTACGATTTTATTGACTTCGACGATGATTACGATGGGATCAGTGACATCATGGCATCAATCAGACATCACGGTGTGCCTAATTGCTGGAATATTTGTACTTGCACGTCCTTGGCATCTGGCACGTTGATTCATGATAGATGTGATGCACTTGTTTTTGCAAGAAATCATCAGGTCCACCATCCACCTTCGAATCCTCTTCATTCACAAGAAAACTTGAAACTGCAACCTTGGAATGATGCCACACTAGAATTCGAACCTCGTCTAGATGTTTTTTCTTTTGTAAATAAAAGATACAATAAAAGATGCAATAAAATGTACTGATTGGATGATCGGTTAGTAAGCTGGGTGGTCTGATTCCCTAGATACCACAGTACCGGACGGATCCCGGGGCCGCCTCCTTTGTTCAGAGATAATAAGTTTAATATCCTCCAATGGAAGACTTTCGTGACAAAATGGTGAGAGATTCAAATTTGGACATCGAAAGCTAAAGATATTATTAACATATCGTAAATGTTTATTATTATCTTTATGTTTTAATTAATAATTTTATATTAAATTGTATGCTACAAAACAAATTACGTAAAATGTTCTTCCCCGCTTTTGAAAAAATGTGGAACTCAGCGGGAGAAGATGAGTTTAAAAATTGAATTTTCGCAGAAGATGACTAAGAATTTCCATCAAGATGTTATCAGACTCCCAGGGTTGGACATCAATAACAATCTCCAGGAAAAGTTCGAACCTCTTCATGTCAATGAGTCACCTACCCGAATCCTATCCTACCCTGCTCTACCCTGCTATACCCTACTTCCTCAGAATGTTCCAAATTCAGACCAAAGCATACCCCGCACGCAATCCACTCAGTACAAACCGCTTCCCTTTATTGCTTAGTTTCGCTTTCTGTTTACTTTCGTTTCTTGGGGTTTAAAAGTTTTTAGGGTAAAAAAAACCTTTGCGTGTTAATCCTGAATTCCCTGGACGCTGCGTCAAAAATTGCATTGAGAGATTGCATCAGAAAAAATGTCTCCAGGCAGGCGATAATTAGTAGAGGGGGACATGTTCCCATGCGTGCCTGGAATTTTAGAATCTTTGCCGGATCGATGCGCGCTGTTTTATCTATGCACTTCTGCATCTTTGCTTCTGCATGAGAATCCAGGGCTTGATCCACTATCAATACAATCTCCAGGCCTCCGTCATTCCATCAAATGCCGAGTCTCCTTTACACATTTTATTTCCAAGCGCTCTCCAATTTTCTTCAATTCTTTATTCATTTTTTTAGACGATTTACGAATATTTTTCACGATTGCAATTTCAAATGCATAATGAGGGACGATGATAGTTGAAATCGAGCTTAACGAAATAATTGGAAGTTTCAATTCTCAAAATCGCCTGCTCTGAAGGAGAATCATGAATTATGGATCATGAATTATGAGTTACGAAATATGAATTATAAAATATGAATACGAGTTATGAATTATAAATACGAACAAATGTAACTCATTATTTGTAAACAAATATAATAAGTGCCTGTTGAACCAATTGATCCAATGGAACGTGAATTCTTCCCCGAATAACATTTTACATTTCCACGAAGTTAAAAAACCTTTAAAACTTTTTCAAAATTCAAAATTAGTCTCAAACAAAATATGGTGAAAAAGCGCATTTAAGAAGAAAACTGGCATTCGAGTTTGATGATGGTTGGAAAATAATCTCCATGATCACATCGCAAGAAGTTGATCAATATTTTCAAGGATATCTGTTGATGAGGCCTCTCCTAGACTTTCATTCGTTTTTGTTCACTCCGCGACAACTCGATCATTCATTTGTGAGTGAATTTATATGTTGTTGTTTTAGCTATTCTTGCTTTTGTTGTTGTTGCTTGAATTACTGCCATCTGCGTGAGAAAATGTGAATTTTGTATTTTGGCAAGTTTAAACCAAAATTAGGTGATACGTATTAAAGAATAATCAAATAAATAGTGCAATTTGGTATTAAAATTGATAAATAATAACAATAGTTAATCATTTATTTATTAATAATTAATTGTATTAAATTAGTGTTGGTGAATTTTACGCAATAATATATAATTAACTTTTATTAACTTTGAACATACTATTCACTCTCATGATAGTGTTATTCTATTCTGGCTCATATTCACTAACATTATAAATGATATTGATTTAAAGGATATATAAAGATGTATGTTATGATGTTGCACTAGAAAATAAACCGAATTACCTTAATATAATTAAATTATTAATATTATTAAAGGTTGTTGCAGTGACAAAATAATTGCATGGTAAACATGATTTTGAAGAGAAACAATCATAATAACAATTTGTAAATTAATCTTTCCACTTTTAAAACAACATTCTCGGTTTCAATGAGTGGCCAGTTCCGATTAAATGCAAAACTTGTTCATTCAACCGAAAAAATTAAAAAAAATCCGACATGGAAGTGTGGAGTGCAAATCCTCTCAGAGGAGTCATCCATCTTTCCATGCGTGGAAATTAATTTTCCCGCTAAAAGCTCTTAAGATGGATTCCATAAGTTGAAACCCTGCTCGTGTTATTTGACTTTCGACACTCCATCGATTTTAAATTTTTTTTTAACTTTTGAAGTTTTTTAAAGTTTTGGAAATACAGTGCGTTTAAATGATTTACAATCTTTGAGAATTTACGGTTGAATTACAATTTAAGAATAACGATTTTAAATAACACTTTTTATTTTATTTCTGCTTGAAATTATTAATGCAAAGTAAAATTAAATATTTTTTCTTCCTCTTGCATCAATTCATCGATTTCACGAAAGAGACGATGAATACGCATGAGGCAAACAAGCCTTCAGAAATTCCGATTACTTTTCGACCACAATCTGTGGCTGAGTAAATATTCCACAATTACATCCATTATTATTCTCATTAAATTATTATTCTCATTCGTTGTCAAATCAATCGTTGCATTAGCATTGCTGATAATAATTTTTAAAAGTAATAACATTATTATTATTATAATTGTTGTTATTATTATTATTATTATTATTATTATTATTGTTATTATTATTATTATTATTATTATTATTAATTGCCTCATTTTCTAAAATTGATACTAAAATGAAAAAGATTCTATTTTCCAATTTCATCATCATCGTCATCATCATCGTCATCATAGTCATAGTCATAATCCCAGTCATCAATATTATCGTTTATCATCATCAACGATGATGATGACGATGATAAGAACATTTAGAAGCCAGCGAAATTAAACGACCATTGATTGGAAATTAGGCGTTATTCAAGCCAAAGGAGCGCTAAGAGGTTGAGGCGCCCATCCGTACAGCGCCGACATGACGCTATCTATCGAACGTTCCCTTTCAAATCGAATTTTCCGCTATGCGCCACGAGACGCTATCCTGGCGTGTCGTTGTATCGTCTTGTACGCGCTGCTCGGAGATTTACTGTGTCTACCGAGTTGCTATTAAGGCTGTCATCGACATTGTCATTTCAATCCATCATCGTCGTCATCCTTGTCACTGCCCGTCACTCTTCGTTGTCATCATCATCGTCGTCATCGTCATAACCATCAGCTTGTTGTCGTCGTCGTTGTTGTTATCGTTGTTGTTGAAGCCGTCACCAATGTTTCTTTCAGAAATACATGCAAAAGAATATAAGAAAAAAAAAACACAGCAAAATACATTCTTGTCAACATTCGATTGTTTTTAGATTCTCTTCCTAAAATTTATTCCTCGTATGTTCTTATAATAATTGGGCAATAGGTTAGATTCATTCATTACCAACATCATCTTCATTATCATCATCATCATCATCACCATCATCATCGTCATAGTCGTCATCGTCATCACCACTCGATCACGAAATACTCTTTCCATCCTTCCTTGCTTCATGGAAATGTTGTAGATGATTCATGGTGCCTGGAAGTTGAGGGAGCGTTTGTTGTTGTTGTCGTCGTTGATGACCACGATGATGATGATGATGATGATGATGATGGTGGTGGTGATGATGATGATGATGATGATGATGATGATGATGATGGTGATGATGATGATGGTGGTGATGATGATGATGATGATGATGACGATGATGATGATGATGATGATGATGATGGTGGTGGTGATGACGACGACGACGATGATGTTATTGAAGATGGTTTTGTTGTGCACCTGGTTCAGTGTACACATCCATGTTCGAAAGTTGTCAATAAAGCATGGAGGCTCGTATTTGCTCTTTTATTGTCGTCTCTTTGCCTCTCCTCCTCGTCTGCAGAGTGGACCCAGGGGTCCTCCGTTCGATCCTCGTCTCGTGATCTCAGTCTCCATCTTGGCATCCATATTTCAAAGGAGTCAATTCCACTGTACCGGCTGAGCGAGGAGTAATGTCAGATGGAGAAACACTTGAGACAATTATCTCTGTACTGTATCGATATTAAGGCAACCACCCGTGATGACGACAACGTTGATGATGGTGGTGGTGGTGACGATTACCTATGCTGTCGGTCGGTTCTCGGCGGGGCTTGTGGTCTAACTGGATTTTCTGCGGTAATATGAGTTATATTGCCGTGCGGATTTCATTGGTGGATTTCTGCCGAGTTGAGTTTTCGAAATAAATCTGAATTTTGCATGTTTAACGACGTGGCTTGTTCAATAACATTTTGTTTGTATAACAATAACAGCTTGTTGCCATAACATAAATACTCACTCATAGTCGCTCAATAATGGCCCGTAAAACAACCAAACAAGAAGAAAGTTTGGAACTTGGAGCTCGTTTGATGATAAAGTTGTCGACAGTCTCACTGACCGTCTCAAGGGAAAATTACTGCCAGTACTCGTTCAAAAGAAAATTGACGAGGTTGAAAAGTCTATGTCCAGTCTTGTTGCGGAAGCAGTTAAAAAAGAGCTCCTTCCTGTGGTTGAACAAATAAAGATTATTTCCGAGGAAAACAAAAAACTTTCAAATCAAAGTGGACCAACTGGAGACCCAACTAATATCAAATAATCTAGTTAATATTAAATAATAAAGTTAATATCAAATCATCTAGTTAAACATGGGATTCCGGAATCGTCTTTCTGCATCTGCCTCAGTTGAGAATGAATCCTGATCTCTACATAAATCCCCTTCTTGACTTGACACTGTGAGAGCCATAGTTGACAGCTGAAGGTCAAAACCTGGAGTGGAAATCAAAGAGAAAGAGAAAGAAAAATGATGAAAGTTTTAATTAGTCTGGTAATTTTCTGGATTGGAGGACTTCAATTCCTCTCGATTAGATGACACCACCTCTTGTGATGAAAGTATTGATGTTGATGTTAATCTTCTCGGTTCTTACCACCTGAACAATAAAACCTTTCTAACTCCACAAGAACCTCACATCACAACATCATCACATCACCACATCATCACATAATCACAACACCACATCATCACATCACCACATCGTCACAGCTTCAATGTCGGAAAAACATTTGTCCCTCCTCCATGTTAGTTACAGAAGCCTCCAAAAACTGATATCACTCTCCATGGTAACGCATCACGCTAAAATAAACCGGTAGTCCGTAAACTTGGGAGGTTTTCAAGTAAGTTTATTGAGCAAGTATTCAGTGAATAGAACTGAATGATCGAGTTGAGAATTTGTATGGAACTGTAAGACTTGTTGAATCTGGTGAGAGATTTTGGAATCTGGCTTAGACTCAATTCAGTTCTGCAGAGCTGCATTGCAGATCATTCCAAATATGAAGGTTAAGTGTAGCAATATAAATCTAATTATAATAATTAATTGACGCTTTCGCCAGGGTTACAACAACACCATGGCAAGGCAAAGATAGTGGATGTAACCTGATATGATGTCAGGTTATAAATTCATCCACAAAAATCGTGTTGGAAGAAAAGGAGGTGGCGCTGGAAGTTTCATAAGCAATGGCATTGAATACTCCGTTATCGAAAGTGATTCATTTGAATTTTACATCCTCTCATTTGAATTCCTCTTGATCACAATCAAACTCAACAGACAAAATGACGTTTTAACAGGAGTATTATGATGATGGTGATGATGATGACGATGACGACGACGACGACGACGATGATGATGATGATGGTGATGATGACGACGATGGTGATGGTGATGCTTAAAATCTAGATCAAAAATCGAAACGTCCCCCGTAGAAATGCAGCTAATAAATCAGAAGAGAACTCCTCACTCCTCCCGTCATCTCCTCCCGTCATCTCCTGACCGTCATCTCCTGACCGTCATCTCCTCCCGTCATCTCCTGACCGTCATCTCCTCCCGTCATCTCCTGACCGTCATCTCCTGACCGTCATCTCCTGACCGTCATCTCCTGACNGTCCTCTTCTATCCGTCATCTCCTGACCGTCATCTCCTGACCGTCATCTCCTGACCGTCATCTCCTGACCGTCATCTCCTGACCGTCATCTCCTGACCGTCATCTCCTGACCGTCATCTCCTCCCGTCATCTCCTCCCGTCATCTCCTGACCTCACCTCCTGACCTCACCTCCTGACCTCACCTCCTGACCTCAAAATTACGTGCTGCAAAAATTACGACTGATATTTTTTATTGCAAAAAAAAAATAAAATTTCCAAAGTGGACAGGTTTTCAACTGTTTTGATGGAGAGGATTTTCCACTTATGCTCACAAATCATTCCAGGGGGCGCCACATAAATGGTGGACTTCACGTGGCGTGGATCTGATTGACATGAAAAAAAAAACACAAAATGTGCATTTCTTTTTCTTAAAATATTTGGAATCAAAATAACTTGCAGTTAATTATGACAAACACATCGGTAATATAATAGTAGCACAAAATATTAACAACAACAGCAACAACAACAACAATAATAATAGCAGCACACCATGAGGATGTTCCAAACAATGTTACGAAAGTTCAGATGAAATATTTATCGGGATAAGGGGAGGAGAAGATAGTAATAAATATCATGATGGTTATGATGATTGTGATGACGATGACGATGATGATGATGATGATGATTATGATGATTATGATGATGATGATGATGATGATGACGACGATGATGACGATGATGATGTTGATGACGACGAAAACGACGACGTTGATGATGAAGCTGATCATGATGGTGATGATAACGACGACGACAATGACGATTGTAATCATGACGGTTAAAACTATTCAAACCAAAAGCGAACTTTTCCAAATATTGAAGGGCTCAGATTAAAATAATTATTTTGACTTATTTAAATGCACTCACGTCCTTTCAAAAGTCTTTGGAAGAGGAAAAATGAACCGAATTGTTGCATTTGTCATTATCATCATCATCATCGTCATCGTCATCATCATCATCATCATTATTATTATTATTATTTTATTCATTCAACTCAACCGCAACGTCTGGAAAGTCAATGACGCCAGATCTCACCAAGAGTCCACAGGCAACCAAAATAACAATAATTTCAACTTAAATCTAAAAAGTAAAGTCGAATAAAAATCAATCATTCTTGTTTAACTGAAATTTCAATGTCATCCTAGAATGTTTCTAAGTATGTGCGCTGTTCCATTTAATGCAATCTTCTGCACCTCTTACTGGCTCGGTTTTCCTGGTATCATCTCCAACTCTTTCCTCCAGTTTTCTTCAATAGTTCATTGATGCCCCGCGATAACTGATGTTGTTTTTACTTCACTTTTCCACATTCTGCTGACCTCAATTTGCAAATCTTTATATTTAAGAATTTGTTCATTTAGTTTTTCACAACATTTTGATCGTCAGGTATGGAAATTTCGATCAGCAGACAATAATTTTCTTTTCTGTCCGAAAATATGTTGTCCGGTCTATCAGCAGGAATTGTTGTCTGTGAGTACTCCTTGGTCCCACATGAGAGTGATTTCACCGGCACTCACCACAGGCTCAGGTTTGTGTAAATAATATTTTTCAGTTACTGGAACATCGAAACTCATAAATATTTTCCAATGGATGTAAGCAGCAACTTTATTATGTCTTTCAGTATATTCTGTTGGAGCAAGCATCTGACATCCAGCAATTATGTGTCCCACGTGTTCTTCCGATCTATGGCACAATCTGCATGTGCTGCTCACATCTTGCTTCAATATGTGTTTTTGGTAATATCTTGTTTTCAATACCTGATCCTGCGCCGCTGTAATTAAGCTCTCAGTCTCCCCTTTCAATCCACTGCGATTGAGCCATGAAACTGTCATTTCTTTAATAATTCCTGCCTTTTCCATATTCCTCAGGAACTTTCTAAGCAGGGGGTTTCTCTTTAGCCCTTCCAATTTTCCCACTTGCACCCTTTTTGTTAATACATCGGCCATTTTCATTCCAATATTCTTTTTCAGCACGTATTTATTTTGAATTTTGCTTGCTCCTTTCAAGAGTGGGTATTTTTTCTTGAGACTGTCTTTCAATTTTACTATTTGGATTAATCTACTATTTTCTGATTCGATATATTCTGATAGTTCCAGTATAGCCTGATGATATACTGGCCAAAACTCAAGTAACCCTCCACCGCCATTCTTTCTTTTAACATACAACCTTTGCACGTCAGCTCTTGGGTGGTGCATTCCGTTGATGGTCAGAATGTTTTTTGTCTTTCTGTCGATTTTCTCAATCTCCGACTTTAGCCATTGGATTATTCCGAAGCCATAAGTGAGGACTGGTATTGCCAAACCTTTAATGCCCATGATTTTGTTCTTTGTGTTGAATTGGGTTGTCAATATTGTTCTTATTTGTCGTTAATAATCTTTTTTGCATTTTCTTTCATGACCTTGTTGTTTACACCATTTTTTTCTTCCATCCCAAGATATTTACAGAATTCATCTATTTCGAGTGATCTAATTTGATGGGAATCTGTGAGCTGAATATTCTTTCCTTGCCTTATCTCAACTGTAGCGCATTTTTCTATTCCAAACTCCATTTGAATGTTTTTGCTAAATTTTTCAATAATTCTCAAGTTTGTTTTCATATGTTCATGATTTGCAGCAAATAACTTCAAATCGTCCACATACAACATGGCTTATCTGCTCGTGAATAATGTAACCATTTTCCTTTTTCCTCAGAGCGTTTGATAACGGTATCAATGTCATGCAGAATGGCAATGGTGACAAAGAGTCTCCATGAAACATTTCTCGTTTAATAAAAATGGCCCCTGTTTTTAAACATCCATCTCCACTTATCAGAATCATTGTGGTCTTCCATTTAAACATTGGGCATTCAATGAAATTTCTGACAACTTCTTTAATTTTGTAGGTCTCCAGCATTTGCTTAATCAATGAGTGGGGAATGCTGTCAAACGCTTTTTTATAGTCTATCCAAATAAAGTACAGATCTTTTTTGAATTTCTTTGCATGCTGCATCACCATCTGACTAATAAGTAACTGATCTTTGCATCCTCTACTTTTCTTTCTGCATCCTTTCTGCTCTTCTGGCAAGATGTTATTCTGAAGATGGAAATAAATCCTTTTCGATATCAATGCAGTCAAGATTTTGTACATTAATGGTAAACATGTTATCGGTCTGTAATTCTTCGGTTAAGTATCTTGTGGGCTTATCTTTTTGGCAGCAAATAAGTAATTCCTTTTTGTCAACCATTCAGGTATATTAATTGGATGTTCCATTATTTCATTATAACCAAGGATCAACTGATCATGAAGTGACACCAAATATTTTAACCAAAAGTAGTGTGTCTTGTCTAATCCAGGAAACCTCCAATTCTGTAAGAATTTAATTGTTTTTTAAGTTCCACTTCTTGAAATTCTCTCTATTCATTGCTTAGCAAATTTACTTGGGCTATTTCTTCTTCTTGAATCCATTCTGCTTTATCTTACTTCTTTTTCCAATATTTTCTTCCATAATTTTTTATCTTCAATAGGGTCTGGCTTTTTTCTTACTTCAATCTTTATTGATTTCTCTGTAAAAAAATTTTTTATCATCTATGAACAGTTTGTTTTGTTGGAATTGGGAACTGTGTTTACTGTATCTGCTTAATCTTTGTGCCTTGGCTTGCAATTTCATTGTTACATTATTCTCAAGTTCGTCAATTTGTTTCAGGCTCATGGCCGACTTTTCACGTATGACCATCATCTTGTTTTGGACTTTTTGGCTGGCGTTCCCTTTATTAAATTGCTTTATTATGGCCATTTCTTTTCTGTACTTGTTTAATTTGATTTTCCATTTTGGTACTTCGAATCGATGTCCACCATTTCTAGTTTAATGTCTCTCCTTCTACAATCACAGCCTCAGTCACGTAAATCCATACATTGACTTCAGTTAGATCTAATGTGATGTTCGTGGTAATATTAATCAGTGCCTTGTTCTTGCCTTGTTTGACAATTCCATCTCCTTGGAAACTAGTTTTATATTTTTTATTTTATTTAACGTCTTCCTTTCTTCTTGCTTCATTGAATTTCACAATGATTTTCTTCTCCATGTTTTTGATGTCTTCTGCCTCTGTCTTTTCCTTTTCTGAGCTATTTATTATTATTATCGTCATTGTTGTTATTATTATTATTAAAGTTTTTTAATCCAATTTTTTTTTCGTGATTAATATTACATCATCATAAGAGCTACGTAATAATTAAACATCAGTCGTTACTAGTTAAAGGTGACATCATCCTATGTTAGGTCAATTTGGTAATGGAAAAGCAAAAATTAAAGGAAAAGCAAAAGTCATGATTGTAATACTTAGTATTGCAAAGCCTCAAAAACTTTCCGTGTCCCTGGACACTTATGCCCCTGCCCTCCCCCCTCTCGGCGACCCTGACTAATAGTTGCTGTTGTTTGAAGTGGTGCCGCAATGCTGTGATTGCTACTTCTTCCAGGAAAGGATGTCCCTCTCCAATTAGTTTTGGAGAACATTTACGGAATGGCTTCCGAAATTGCGTTTTTGAATAAAATAAATCTATTATTACTGTTATCATTATTAATAATAAATTATTATTAATAATTTATTTAATAAAATGCAAGAACACCAAACACAATTGTCGATAAACCGATTACGTTCATTGAAGTCAAATTATTTTTATTAAATCGAGTTTTATTGACTGGCTTTTAATCCGGGATATTCAATATGTTTCTATTCACAAAGGACATTTTACAACGCCCTTGAACAATGTCAACCTCATGTCAACGCTACGTGTGCTACGTGTTTCAATAAACATTGGATAAAATGCCGAAATAGAGAGGCTGAGTGGTTATACCAACGCTGTGAGAGTCTAAATTATAGGAATTTTGTAGAGAAAAATAAAAGAGTAACGAAGATGGTTGGAAATGAGCTACGTATAAAAATTATTAAGATTCACTTCAAAGTAGTTTTTGCTCACGAACTCACGACATGTTTTGAAGAAGCATTCACAAGTTCTCAAATAAGGCGTGACATAATTTGAAAAACAAATCGTCAAATGAAGACTGCGAAAATGCATCCACAGGGACTTTATGAATTATACTAATGTAATTATTCATTGTAGTAACTGTTTAATAACTTATCCTTACGAATTACTAGCTTTTTTAAACCGACTGCACACGATAAATTCAGCCAGCTGCTTTCCCTCAAAGAACTGGGCGATTAGGATGGTACTCCCGCAACGGGACTCGAACCCGTGCCGCCATCGAGAGAGGCGAGGTCTCAGACATTAGATCATGCGGGAGCACAATGCTCCTTGCTTTCAGTAGCTCTCGAGTTTAAAGCTGATATGCGATTTAGGAAAAGGTGAAAGTTGGAAAAATTGAAAGCTAAAAAAGCAGTCAAAAATTGAAAATAGCACAGTTGATCTACGAATGTCATAGAGTGTGCAAATTTCAAGTCGCTACCCTTCACCGTTTGTGAGGAGCTCATGGGACAGACAAACATACACATGTATTTTCTGTTTTATATTATAGCTACTAAAAGTTGATTATATAATTAGCCATTTTAAGCTCCAAAGTCACAAGGCCAAATATTTCATAATCATTTGAAAGTTTGTTCAACTTTAGACACCGATGGTTATTCTAAGCCTTCAGTGAGTATTTTTTTATTGAGAACTTAATTGTAAGCTGCGAACTAATTCGGATAAGTGTTCGAATCCAAAGCTTCGGTGAGCTTCATCGAAAAATTCTTGAAACTTTCAATTTCTCTTCATTTATTGTTGCTGATTTTTTTTAAAGTTGCATTCACCGGTGTCCCCAAACATTACATTTAACTTATCAGAACTAAGCACTATCCCTTAGCTTAAGGGTGGGTAAACTAGGACCCTTGAAAGAGTTTTATGCGAGCTGAGGACGCGATTGGCCCATGCATCATTTCGGGGCAAGTTTTAAATTTAAAGACATAAAGTAAGATAATGTGAAATGTCGATTGTGAAACGCATTATTCATTAAAGAGGACATAAGTAAATTATTATTCAATAATTAATATTTTATAATTATTAAATTTAAGCAGTTTTCCAACAGTCGTAACGTGTCTTGTTCGCAACCCACCCTGCAACGCCAGGGATCGCCTTCGGGTAGGGGCGCTACGTAAATAGTAGATCGATTAAAAAGTGCCTTCACATCATGTTCGGATATATAAGGCTCTCAAAAGATCGGATAAATGCAAAATAAAAGTACAAGATAAAAAGACACCCCAAACACAACTATTTCGCTCACAATCTGTCACATAAGGCCGTCCGATGATGTAATGCAGGTGTTAATGCTAGCAATTTCAAATTTCTTTTCATATCGATTCAGCACCTGGGATTATTTAATTAATTGCAAGTTGTAAGTGAACAGTTAATATCTGTGATCAACGCATTACCTTTTTACTTGTCATAATCTACTAAGAAACTCCTACCACGGAGCGTACCGACAGGGAATCATCAGAGGAGTGTACCGTCACCGAACATTTCGGCCCAAACTCCTTACGTTCTCGGGGGGTGGGCCACACCCGTTTGATCAGGCGGGTGTCCTTGTCGGTAATTACCCTACGTTACCCATCTTCTGAACATCACCCATTATGTGGTTATCGACTAAAGACTCGTGGCGACCTTTACACATCGACACCATATAATGCAAACTGAGCGTTATAATTTCTTTAAAGCGGTCGCCTTCACTTTGAAAATTACGCTCACCGGCCGCGAGCATATGTCGCATCAAACGTTCATTCGCGTTCTACGTCCTTTGCCAATTCGCGCGCCATCAAATAATCAAAGCTAAACTGTTTGTGAAAAACATTTGCTGATTAAAAGAGGATAATGATTTCTTCTTCACTTAATTTCCCGCCAGAGGTTATGAGTGCATCGAAGCCCCTGGTCCGAAAACTTTGTCCACCCATCAGATATTTCAAACATTATTTATAACATTACATCCTCTCTGCTCTGCTTACCTTCGGAGGCCGAGATTATCGAAATTTATCGAAGTCAATTTATTAGACAACCTTATGACCATGACAGCCATCTTATTCAAACGAGAGGACATCTTGTTGCTGGAAGGAGTTGTCGATTGGACAGATTTTGGAACGCAGACGTTGAGGTACAGGCAGGGAGGCGTCAAGGGATTCCACAACTAAGGAGACCCTTAGACAACGTATCATACTAACAGCCGGATTTACCCAAGTGAAGGCCCCATTGCAGTGTGGTGATGGAGGCCCACAAGCCTCTGCGCCGGTCCTGTTGCCCACCCCTGACAAGAAAAAAAAAAGGTTTCTTTGATTGGTGGATGCCCCTGCCTTGTGTGCAGTAGCACATCCCGACCATGCCTAAATCCAGAACTTTGCTCGACAATAATACAAAACGCAATAAGTCAAAATTCAATTATTGTTTGCCAGCACAAAAAATAGTCATTAAAATGGGGTCATTAAGTTCCGTGGTTTGGTCCGATTATCCAAAGAAAATATTAATAATTGTAATAATTTTTTTACTTTAACTGGAATAAAATTAACTTCAACAAAATAAAATCATTGGATGGCATCAGAAAAAAATTAATGAATAACATAACAAAGAAATCGTCTTTTGGTAGTGAGAACAGCATGAACAGCATCTCATCAATTATTAGTCTTATCAAAAACATTAAAAAGCAGAAAGTTTAATATAAAACGAAATGGCGGAAAATGTCTGACAAGGAATTTTCATAATTATACTGTGACTTTTATCATTCGTTCTGGAACAATTTTCGTGAATGAAAACAAAGAAAGGAATTAGACTAGCATTTTGTCGAGAATAATATTAGATTTATAAGATTTTATTTAATTTTATACTTTGTAATGTTAATGATGATCCTTATTCGCTTGAGATCAAACTCCAAAGGCAGAATTACTTGAGTATTGGAGAGCAATTAAATTGAAAATTGTCTTATTCATCTAAGTTCAGTTTTTCCAGCAATCTCTCTTTATGTTTCAAAAAATAAATACGAAAATATCAATAAACAAAATGCTGTTCTGATCAATGATATTAATATCAGAAGATATTTATAAATATAATTATAAATATTCAGTTTAAATTATTCGAGATTCATAATATGCATATGCGATGGAATTTGAAAATTTTCAAAATCATTTCCAACTTTGGATAAGGAACATCATGACTGTACATCTCTCATCAGATTGAAATTCTGCTTTAGCGAAATATTTGATTTTAATTCCTGTTGATAACTTTTTATTTCAAATTCTGAAAAAGTCTTTTTTTAAATTTTCATGACCTTGGTAAATGGCAGAAAATTCATCTTGAAACGATTTTGATAGACATGAGAACCAGTTCTTCAACTGAATATTGTCATTAGGAGAGTCAAGCTTGACAAATTGCAAATGGCACATTGACAATCTTCAAATTGTTGGTTTCCATCGTGAATATTTAATAAAATTTTCATTATTATTATTGTTGTTGTTGTTGCTGCTGTTGTTGATGTTGTTGTTTGTTGTTGTTGTTGTTATTGTCAGTATCATCATCATCATCATCGTCATCATCATCATCATCATCATCATCATCATTATTATTATTATTACTGTCATGGAAAGCAAATGTAATATAAGAGTTTTAAAAGAACATTTATTTTTTAACAATTTCTTTATTAATACTTCATATTTTTATTAAAAAAAAAATACTGCATTTAATATTTAATACGAATTTAAAAAAATATCCTCTTAAAAGCGGATCTTCATTCATATGCTGGCCTCATTTATTTTTTTTTTATTTTCGTTATTTTCGAAAAAATAAATTTACGAGGTTTATTTCTAGTGTGAAAAAACTCAGTGAAATGGATAGAAAGGGAGGAAAACATTATCATTCAAGAAGCCAGCATAGAGAATCTTTTGTTTGAAATTCTAATCTTTTCTTTTCAAAAAATTTCTTCATCTTTTTAAAATTATTCCTTGGAGGGATTTGATGGACGAAAGATATTTTGAGAATTCCTTATTTTATTTATGAGGTTATTAAATAAGCGTTTAATCTGCTGAAATGCACTTTAATTGTCGGGAATTGGCAATGTAATTGGTAATGAAATGTGGAAACAGATTCGTCCCACTTTGTGAAAAAAAAGAAATTCATTTTTTTGAAAGGTTTTTATTAAAAACTTTTTATGCTTGAAATCATGTTTGAAATCTGCTTTGAGGAATAATTCTTAGAATCCACATTTAAAATTATGCAGCAATTTATTTAATATTTATTCGCATATTTATGCCTAATTGTCTCAAGGGTGTTTTTAAATGTATTTAAATGTTTCTGAGGAAAATTGTGTAAAGTTTAATTTTGAGTAAATAATCTAAATTTAGACAAAACTATTACGTTAAAGGCAAATAATTTTACTGACATTTGTACAACTTATCCCGCAATTTCATTTAAAAAGTCACAACATACTCAAAGAATTAAACGTAGATATTTAAAGTCCGATTTGACTCTTAAGAATTTTCTTCGAGCAACTTACAGCAATTAACATATCATCAATCATTAGGTTATTAAAAAATTAATAACCAATTCCAAACTAATCCACCAAGCATTTTATTATTCAGGACGAACAACGCAATTTAAGCGACCAGCGGACGATAAAGATGTTTCAGAGGCCCTCGTTTTCACTTTATGCCGTTATTTTAGCAAGATGTCGTCCAAACTGTCTATCCTCCACATTCTTTTCATCGCAGTTGCGGTAGTGAACTGCTACAGTCGCCCGATGAGGGCCTCCACTGATTCCATGAGGAATTCTGGTCCCATCGTCATCACCAACTATGGCAGAGTCAAAGGTCTGAAGCATTTCCTTCCTTCCCTCTCCAGGACTGTAGACGCATTCATGGGCATTCCATTTGCCAAACCCCCGGTCGGTCACCTACGTTTTGCTCTGCCCCAGCCTCCAGAAAGATGGAACTACGTCTACAATGCTACTAAGATACCGAACCCTTGCTGGCAGCTCAACGACACTTACTTTGGCAATGATTTCAGGGGCTCAAACATGTGGAATCCTTTGACGTCTCCTAGCGAAGATTGCCTGTACCTCAACGTCTACGTTCCAAAATCTGTCCAATCGACAACTCCCTCCAGCAACAAGATGTCCTCTCGTTTAAATAAGATGGCTGTCATGGTATGGATATACGGCGGCGGCTTTTACAGCGGCAGCTCCTATTTAGATGTTTATGATGGCAAGTACCTGGCAGTGACGAGCGATACGATCGTCGTTACCGTCAACTACAGACTGGGAGCACTGGGGTTTTTAACTCTGAAAGATCCTCTAACACCTCCGAATGTCGGCCTTTACGATCAGTTGATGAGTCTCGAGTGGATCAGAAACAACATAGCTTTCTTTGGAGGAGATCCTGACAATATCACGATTTTCGGAGAGAGTGCAGGAGCGGTCAGTGTCAGCCTCCATCTTCTGTCCCCGCTGAGTCATGACAAATTTCATAGAGCGATCATGCAGAGTGGTACGGCAAACATGCCCTGGGGTGTCATTCCTATGCTCGAGGCTCAAAAAAGAGCCACTGAATTTGTGAAACTGCTCGGATGTGCAGAAACCAAGGAGGCTGAAATCGCGGACATCGCTCAAGCGATGAACTGCATGAAGTCGATGTCGGCTAGGGCTATAGTGGATTACCAGTGGGTAACAAGGAACATCTTGCAGTTTCCTTTCACACCCGTGGTGGACGGTGTCTTTGTCCCAGATGATCCGGTCAAGTTGCTGGAGAGAAGAGAATTTAAAAAATGTCCTATTCTCATTGGAAGCAATGCTAATGAAGCATCCTTCTTTCTCATATACGAGCTCGACTCCCAGTTCAACCTGACCTGGAAATCAATGACCCGTGACGATTACACGGCTAGTCTCACGAAATTGTTCTTCTACTATCCTCAATATCCCATCAACATGCCAGGCAGAGGATTGGAGGCCGTCAAGTTTCAATACACACCATGGTCTGATTTGGACGATGTAGACAAGAACATTTATGCTCTGGACATGGCTGTCTCTGACAGTCAATTCATTTGCCCTCTCAACACTTTTGCTCGCTCTTATTCATCTGCTGGTCAAGATGTCTACGCTTACTACTTCACTCAACGCATAAAGAATCATTTTTGGCCTGAATGGATGGGTGTTCTCCATGGTGATGAGATACTCTTCATGTTCAGTGAGGTCACCAAATGGAAAAATAACTACACATACGAGGAGCAGGAGCTGAGCAAAAAAATGATTCTATACTGGAGTAACTTTGCTAAGACTGGGTGAGATTGTGAATTTATTGTGATTCAGAAGTTCATCTCTTGCTTTGATGATACATTTTAAATACGAATTTTATTTAGATAGACATTTAATGTCTTGAATTTGCATCATCTTTGCTTTAAGTTTATCGAAGTTTAAACCTTTTTGATTGAACAATATATAACTGCCTATAGCTCTTGAGCTAACAACGAATCATCTAACCTCTGCAATGTATATGTATTTTTATAGGAATCCAAATACGAGTCCCGGTGCTGTATCGCTTGACGAATGGCCCCTGCACAGCATCAGCCATCAGGAATATTTGGAACTGAACACAAAATATTTGGACAGTTCAAACAAATGGCGAGCAGTGGGAAAAGGTCCACGAATAAGAGAATGCGCCTTCTGGAACACTTATTTGCCAAACCTACTCAGTAACGTGTTTTTGCTGTCTTTTTATGCCATTGATTTTTGTTTATCGTCTTGTAAATATAAAGATTCCTGAATAAGAAAATGCAAATTTAAATTTTGCTAATTTAATATTATCTTTATGCGCCTCAAAACTTCCTTGTCTGCATATTGCGAAGCTTTAATTAGTTAATTGCAGGGACTTCACTTGGGAGGAAAACGCCTTCCTGAGAATTTCATTTGTTATAAGCGTACACCTTATGACAACTTTTCAATTTATGTAACTGATAAGCAAAAAAATGTTCATCATTTAATTTCTTGAAACAAATCCTTGTTCAACCAACCAACTGAATAGGATATCAGACCTCACCATTAAAGCAATTTAGAGTTTCTATAAGTTCTTACGCATGAATTTTACTTATATTTATGATATTATGTAAGTTTTAATTAAAGTGAGAACATAAATAAAACTCAGCATAAGATGCTTATACGGTGTTTATGTAGTTGGTTTGATCCAACACAAAAGATTAAAGGAATGTCTTTGACGTATCAGCAATTCTGCTTTTTTGGTTCACTTAAGTAGGCCTTAAATATTTACAAAACGTCTCATAAAAGTTCTTTCTCACGGGAGAGTCAACCGGGATGAACAAAAATCGTTAGTTAGTTGAATGTGATAACATTGAAAGCATTTCATACGATTTCATAAAGATTTTAAATCGAAGGAAAGAGGTTTGTACACTAAACTTCGTGTCTTAAAGCCGAGTTTAAAGTTTAAAGAAGAAAAGGCGAACCTTGTAATTACTATTTTTAATCCTTTATTTTTATCTTTTCGCGAAACATTATTACAACGAAAACAATGATTTTTTTTTTAAATATAGTCCCCAATCATTCATAAAGATGCAAAGAAATTCTCTCTAGGCAAATTTTAATGTTAAGGAGCATTTGTCCGAGCTTGAACAAATGGAAAATGCCTAAGCGGAAATCTCCGTTGAAGACGACCACATGAAAAAGTTTGGGATGTCAATAAATGCCTCAATAATGGATATGTGATATGAACAGCTTCGATGAAATCGAAATAATAATAACTAAGAAAACTACTACGGTTTATTGAGTTTACGATACCATAATCCGTGGTAAAAAAAAAAAGAAGAAACTTAAAAAAGAGTGGAATTCATAATTTATCGCAATAAGAACAAGAATAATGTACATCGCCATGGGAATCTAAAAAACCATTTTGTTATCTTTAAGAATCCGCGTATCACTCCAAGAAGATAGTGCGAAACGATTTGTTTCTATTCGCAACAACGTCCGTCTAACAGCTTTACAAATGTGCTCAGGTCGAAAATAAAAACAAGGCATTTGCAAAACTTCATATCATCGATTAATCTTACTCTGCTTAAAAATTTCCAAAGCCGCCCTTTCAAAGGAACGTTGAAGAACAAGTCTATTGTTGTTCGCTCGAATAGAACACGTGCAGAGCAGCGGTACTGGTCCAGGTTCGTTAGGCATCCTCTGAGGAATTGCCAAACATCACGCGACATCGTTTTTGCATCGCCATCAATAGGACCGACTGAAATGGAAAACGCATCATCCGCGCATCTTTCACCAACTCTCTCGTTCAGAGATATTTTTTACTTTTCCGTTGTAGGCGATGGATACGGCCAGGAGAACAAAAAGATATTCCCGTGCAAGCCGACCTCGGAGCTCAGACCTTCCGGCTCGGTTTCCAAAGCAACCGGACATCCGCTCTACCTACTCGTCGTCTCCGTAGCCGTGCTACGCCAACTCCTTGCGACATTAGACAGCCGGTGGAGCTGCTAATGACGCCATCACGGAAACAGTAGGAGTGCAAAGGTCAGGCATGGATATCAGACGATTATTAGTCTCCAAGAGTTATTGCTCGGCATTGTTATTTTGTACGATTTTAATTGGCAGATGTTGTTATTTCCATACCTTCTGTCGATGTTTTGTACCGCTCTCTTTTCTTGCATATCTCCCACCCCATCTCCTTAATCATCTACCTTCTTATCATGCTATCGTCAAACTTTAGATACCTTATTATCACTGTGCCGTAATCGATCCTATCATCATCTCGATTAATAGTGAGGTAATGTTATTTCAGTCCAATAATCTTTAACACTAAATCTAAAACGTTTGCATCAAGATTCTTGAGCGAACTCCTTCATTATTCGACTACACCTTAATTTTCGATATATCTTCAACTATTTGTGAGTTATTTCGTGTTCCTTCTATCCGAAGTACGTCAGGGTTCATTTTGCACGCGCGTTCCAAGGACTAAAGTCCCGAAATTGATATGAAAATCCTCCATAAGTTGTAAAAAAAAGTTACTAGCATTGCAATCAGGAATTATAGATTCCCAGGCTTCAGTAATCCATTGAAACGCCCATTTAATCTCAGCGCTTGGCAAACATTAGAGCCAGATGCTCCACCGTTATGGACTTACGATTTACTTTCATTTTGATTAGTTTCACTGTTGTTTTTTTTTTTACAAGACAATTGGATGATGTTTATATTCGCTGAGCCGATTTTAGATTCGCTTCGATATGCTGTTGTCGAACTTCCGCCCAAACATGGCGACTTTCATTCATGCATCGAAAGACAAATCATTCAGTCATGGGCAGTGTTCTCGAAAAGAAAGAGTGAACAAAAAGCGCCTGCTACCTTCCTATTTCCATCTTGTTGTTTGCTTTCCGTCGTCATGGCAAACGACACTCCAAATCAATGAAGTCTGTCAAGCACTTCTCATCTAAGAGTGCTTTGCGATTTTCAGTCTTTAGACTCCTTTCATTTTTTTTTCTCTCGATCTAAACGATGGAATTTTACAAATTCTCACCAAACGACGGATTCGTTCTTTTTGACAAACGCTTTTACTTTTTTACGCGATCGAACAAAACTCGTACTTCTTCGTACGTGTTTCTGCGATGTCGGTCTCAAAGGCCAGATATTTCACAGCATTGTGGACATATTTTTGTGTGTGTACTTGATATCCTCATCATACTTGAAATGTTAATCCAATCGAGTCCCAACTGACAAGCAATATGCACTAGTGCTTCGTCTGCATTTATCGTCTGCCGCACGACACAACGCCATGGAAGTTCAACCGGATGTTTTCATTTTCATTTCATTTGTTTAATAACCAAATGAAGCTCGTGCAAATTTTAAAAAATCTTTACTTTGTTTTATTTTTATTAATAATTTTTCTTCTGCTAAGGACTCGCTCAGAACTTTTTAAAACTTGTGAACTTTTTCCAAGCGCGTTTTTTATACCTGAAGCTTAAATTTTTCAACTCGACTGAACGTTGGCTATCTTTCACGCACTGTATTCCAGAGGTTTGTTATGCAAACTTTCAGCTTTCACTCATAATCGTTAGCAATTGAACTTTATCGGAACATTTCGCCATCTTAAATGTAGATTTTCATCCGACATGATTTTCAAACATGTTTTAAGAATACTTCCTTATTTGTTTAATCAGACATTTGATTTGCTTTTATTGAAATATTTTAGGAAGTTAAATTGCGAAGAGAAAGCGATGGTTGCAATTTCTAGTTTTATTGGCAGCCCAAAATAAACAAAGCGGATAGCAACTTCTAGATTAACATAGCAACGTCTGACTCACACCTCGTCAAGGGTAAAATGAAGTTTGTTTGCGGAGAATTAAGTTACGTCCACATGTCTCCCTTCATTTTCTTCATCCAAGAACCTTTACTCACGAATTTTATGTTAATTTGTTTCATGAGGGAGATGTTCCAAAGGTTCATTAATTATTTTTACTCATTTTTTTTAAAGCAAGGTTAGAAATTTATTAGAAATGCCCGGTAGTTTTTGGTTGAAACGCCTCCAACATTCAGAAAAATTGAACTGCATTCCACAAAGTTCGGTGGGATTTTGTCTGTCAATCCAAGCATGGAGGGAATGATCCGGGGATGGAAGCGCATCCAGAAAAAACCGAGAACTTCACAGGCGTTTTCTGAGGATGTATTCATTTTTTCT
The DNA here is from genome assembly GCA_011800805.1 of Hirudo medicinalis. Lineage (NCBI taxonomy): Eukaryota > Metazoa > Annelida > Clitellata > Hirudinida > Hirudinidae > Hirudo > Hirudo medicinalis. Next base: position 188,999 of record MPNW01000122.1, read on the forward strand.
CCTATTTGGAAACAAGTCCTCAGAGGGTTGTGATGTTCTATACATAAATGGGAATTATAATAATTTATGAGTAGCTTAAAACCTGGGTCTCTGGGGAAATTCAGAAGAGCAGAAGAATTTAATAAAGAATACACCGAGGCTAAGCTGAGTTGCGAGAGACGCATATGTATTTGTCCCTTTCAAAGAGTTAAAATAACAAAAGTAAATAAATGACATGTCGAACTAAAATAAACATAAGTTAGTTCATTTAAAAAAAAAACAAAAAAAAAACACGTCGAACGTTTGTTTGTCACATATTGTTATGTTAGATTAATATTTTTTAACTTAATTGGATATTTTAACCATTGGTAGCCATAAAGAGTAAATGTGCATTGATATTTACACGTGTGATTCGATCGGCAAACCTTAATAAATAATCTACTGTATCTACGAATAATCTACGACCCGGAATCTTGTCGTGTCATTACAAGCAATTAATAGTAACAACAATAGTAATATTAATAATTACGAGCAATCGATGATGTGATTCAATCGTCAAATAATAATACTTGCAATCTTTATAAAGAATAATTGATAATGCAGAAAATATCCTATGTAAAATTTTCAAAGAACAATTTATCTGAAAGTATAAAATTGCAGAAGTTTTGGTCATTGGGAAATTCTTTGTCAAAGTTTCAGCATGTATCCCACAAGATATTTCAAAAAAATGTTTTATGTAGTTTCTTAGAATGCATAACTGTTATTAATAATAATCAAAAGTACTAACTGAATTGCATCCTACAAACATAAACTGACGAAATAACTGAGATTTTAAAAATTGCTCATCCTCCTATTCAAATTTCAAAATATGTTGTTTTTTGCGTTCATTAATTCTGTTTCACAAAAATTCTGCTGCTTTTCAAGGGTACAATGCTTTGATAACGAGTGAGCATGTTGAAGTATTTGGAGTACAATCCGTTGAAATTGGTAGTGTCGCATTTACTGTGATACCACCAACCACCAGAATGAGAAAAGGCGCAGTTTTCGAGGAGATTCAGTTCGTTGTCAAGATCGAAAGTGGAAAACTTGGCAGCGTTGCATCTGGCCGTTGCAAGACTTCCGACTGCAAAATCCATGAAGTTCGTGTTATTTCCAACGAATCCACTCACGAATATCGAATATCCACTTCCTTCGTCGTTAAGAATGAATGACGAATACTCGTCTACCAACAGCAATCTACAGCATGAAATAATCTTGTGAGAATATAAATGTAATTGATGTATGTAGTGCCATATGCAAAGCATGTATTCTGAATTTGGAGCAAAAGATAAAGCCATAGACAAATTAAAACAAGTCTAAAATTACTTACAATTACACTTCAATAGTGTTATTAATTTTATTTAAGAGTAATAACCTACCCGTTTTGAGTCAAGCCCACAAACTTAATGCTGTATGAAAGGCCTTTCGTCAGTTCATACACTTTCTGTAAACCGAGCCAAAAATTAGACAGGGGATCTCCAAATCCATTCTTGAAAGCGATCCAGTTTTGATTGAAACTGGTAGAGTCATTGAGCCGTTGTTGGATTAAAACCCACTCCTTTATCGCTGAAATAGCAGTCGAGTTGCCAATGACAATTGGCATTGTAATAATACTTTTACTTGTCAAATCATGGGGATCTTCCAAGTCATTAGATTTAAAATTGTATTTAAATAATTAGTTTTATGTTCATTAATAATTATTTGTTAGTAAAAATTTACAAGTTTCTTCCTTAGGCAGTATTTTAGCAAGGTGTTTAAGTTACTAACGAAAGGAGTAACAGCCGCTTTCGTTTGTCGACGTCTGTTTACAAATCATCATTATTATTATCCTTGTAATTAAAATATATTAACTTTTAATTTAATATTATTTAATATAACAAACAATTGCTCAAAAATAAACATTAAAGTTTGTTACCGTGAGGAAGGAGCAGTTATCAGAATAATGATAATCCTGTGGAAAATCCGAGAATAATTGGCAGTATTCGGATGGATCACCGACATAATCTCTTGAATGAAAAAAGTTCAACCCAACGCACGAAACGTCTCCAGTGCATATCCAGGAACAGAAAGCGAAGACAGGGTGATTAAAACATGGATCTTCCTGACTACTAGAAAGATTCAATTGATTGTAAAGGACCTTGAATTCTTCGCCCAATGGCATCAGAGTTGGAGGATTGCCCGAAGCGCACAGATTTTTTGATGGATCACTGCACGATTTGAAGACTCTGAAGCATTTTGTGTCTACTGTGAAATCGCACCCAAATAAGGCAATACACACGATCAGCATCATGCAGTAGGGATAGGGATTCATTTTCCTGGATTCTTCTAAAAATTTCAAATTTAAAGGCTTTGAAATTGCTTTGTATTTGAAATTTCCTGCGCAGAATAATAGTTTTTTTAATTTCTGCTTTAAAAAGTTTTAGGCTTTCAAAGTCCATTTTCCAGTGTAAGACTTCCCTTTATGTCATGTTTTCGCAGCATTTAAAGGCATTGTATCTGTTTTTGCATTGTTTTCTTTGCGCGCCGTTTTGTCAAGAGAATACAATGAAGTCTCGGGAACAGGTGAACATGTTCTTATAATCCAATTCCCAACGCAAGAGTACACACGACTCTCTTGTGACTTTTGATATCCCATGCCTCACGAACCAAGAATAAGTGGGTGAATGAGCGAATTTCTACCAAATTCCATTTTGCTTTCACGGAAGATTGCCATGTCGACTTTAGACATTGTCGGCGGCACGATGGGATCGATAGATCAATATATCGATCCTTAAAAAAACATCTTTGTTAAACCCCTACTGTTGTTGGATGTCGGTAAACTATGAATTGTCACGTTGTCCAGGAGACCATTATCATTTGGGTTGAAGTAATCAATCTATTCGGCAACCTCATCAAGCATATTATCCTTGCCTTAGATGCGTTACTAATTGTGTTCTCATAAGAAAATAAAAATGCAATTTCAATTGGCTGATCTTTTGACTGCCTTATGTATCCGGGTAGAATGCGAAGGCACTTTTTAATCGATCTACCGTTTATAAAGCGCTCCTATGCGAGGGCGCTCCCTGGCGGCGCAGGCAACCTTCCCATTCAATGCATTAAGAATAAGACAAGATGTAAATGTACTTCATTTATGTAGCGCCATATGCATAATGTCAGACGTGCTTTTTGCCAACCATTTACATGGCAGTGCAAGCTGAGTTTACAACACGACACGTTACTACTCTTGCCATTATCACTGCAAGCAGGAATGGAACCTTCCAAACTCACCTGCACAAGTTAAGTCATCAAGATATCTCAACATGTCCACAGGCAAACTATGGATGAGACGTGATAACGTAGACACATTTTTAATTAAAAGCTGTTCTCATTGTTATGTTTTACAATAATGATACGGTAGCAAAAGATGTTATACTCGTTTAATAAATAAAAGATTACATTAAAGGTTAGCTAATAATTTAATCCTAGATAGTCTGATAGTAGATTCTCTGACACAGGATGTTAAGTCTGTACCAAAGGGACACCTGAAGTTGTCAAAAATCAATATAGTCCTACTTCATTCATAAAAATAACAAAATAATATAACTAATAAACACAACTCAGTTCATTTAGTCAAGGTGTCATTAATTTGCAACTAACTTTGGCTGGATTTCAACTGAAAATGGATCTTCAACAGTGCCCTCATTTATTCTTAACAATTCAACTGCATTCCTTTACAAATTACATTATTATATGAACAAACTCTTAAATTGTTGAAGTGTTTATTTTTAAAATGCCATGGGTTAAAAATGTTTTATCTGGATATAAAATCAATTAGTTCAACAAAATATCAAACTAACCATGCTATCATGAGTCCATTATCAGTACAGAGGTGAGCAGGTGGGCAAATGACATTACAGTTGAAATGGCTGCACATAGCTGACATCAACTTCCTTGCAAACATGTTGCTTGCCACTCCTCCAGATATCACCTGAGTTGATCAGGTCAAATGATTTCAAAATAAGTTTGAGATTCTGTTCATGAATGATTGTGCAACATTGTAAAGAATACTGATTTCAAAATGTTGCCAACAACTTAACTTTAGGCAGAGATAAAGTGAAATACAAAATTGCCAAAACACACATTCAGAATAGCTTTTATTTGAAACAAAATGTACTTATTTAAAAACCTTCTAAATAAAAAAAATATGAAGCAGTGACCATCAAAAGCTGCTCAAACCAGTTCAGCCATCGCAGAACAACAAAATAAAAGCAGAAGCAAAAGCTCACTAAATTGTTCGGGATGCTGCTCGAGGTGTGCAATAACTTTTTCATCTCACAGAAGAGCAGAGCCCTCTGCAGCCTCTTGGCAATGTGAAGGAATATTGAGTACTGGAAACTGGCACAAAAGTCAGCCAAGTTGTTGATGTGGCCAGTTCCAATTGGAAGGCCTAACTGCAAGGAATGGTAAACTTGTGAGGGTCTCGATTTACATTAATATGTATTAATTCTTCAAATTTAAAGTCATTTACAATAATGCTGCTGTAAAGCATTATTATCTATTCATTTTGATATGACAATCACTGTACAGTGCATCAATATAATTATTCATCAAACCACACGTAATCGTGAAGCAGCCAAAACAAACAAATAAAAAGACCTTGTTTCTCTTCCTCCATTTTAATAACGTGCATTGCCCAGGATTTGAGTCCTGAGAAGCTGAAGTTGCAGTCAGGAATCGCAGGCATCACATGACAAGAGGGAAAGGCTTCAGGATTTCCTGATTCTGCCACTTTTTCCAGTGACCTTCCCCCACTCAAACCCTTGCATTCAGGAAGGTCCTTCAGTCTAAGTCTTCTGGCAACCTGCAATTTTAAACTGACTGATGAATTTTATGATATTTATAATTATTTATTTATTAATTACAATGGTTGTAGCAATAAATGCATGCTGAAATTTTAATAAACGGAGTTGAATACTTTCAAGAATTGCCAGATTTGAGTTTGAATGGTTTTTAAAAGAACATTAAAAAAATGTTGACAGCTCATTGAAAATGTTGGTATTTCACTTAAAATGTTGATATCTCATTATTGATCAATGAAATAAAAACAAATTCAAATTGAACCCTTAAAATCCTATGAATAAACATTACAGCTTCCACTTATTAATATCCAAATGAATCTTTATCCAAAGAATGCATAATTGATACTATTAAAGAGCTCGCATTGGCTTAAAATATCCTACAGTATATCATATAAAATCTCTTCGATAATCTATAGTCATATCCATATCCATAGGCGTGCAGGTTGGCCGAATGGGTTGCGTTCCTTCATGCGGTCGTAATAGCAACAGTCGTAATGTGTCGCGTTCGCAACCCAGCCTGCACCGCCAGGGAGCGCCCTGGGGTAGGGGCGCTATATAAATGGTAGATCGATTAAAGCGCCTTCACATTCCATTGGGATACAAAAGGCACTTAAAATATTGGCTAAATACACATATCCTATGATGCCCCAAAATATCTTGCCTCTCTACTTGATAAAATCACAACTTTTATCTGGACAAGCCCCCTTTTGCTCTTCATGTCATCCCATGTTCCTGTCCCGAGGTCCCACAGCATTAAGTTTGGGGACTGCTCCTTCTACCTCAATGGTCCTAGAACGTGGAATGCCCTCCCATTCATTCTCTTAATTGCATTCACTGCCTCTGAGTACTGCTCTCATTTGTGGCAGTGCCTCGGCATCCGAAAAGGATGTGTAAGGCACTCTAAATATCGGCTGATTGCAATTGTATCGTTGCAGCACCATATTATAAGTATTAATTATTGTTGCATTAATTGTTATTAATGACTTACAAGTCGCATTATTAAAAGTAACGTCAACCTTATCGAAGGCTTCTCCAGGAGCATCATGAAGACTCTTCCCAAGAAGAAGGAAGTCGTTTGGTTGCCTAGCGACCCCCAGTAAACAGTTTCCACCGCTGATCAGCAGCACGAGGTATGGGAACGGCACGCTTGGAAGGAATACATTGTTTTATTCGTGGAGTATTATTTATTTAACACATTGTTTATTTGTGAAATGTTTCTCATCATAACAACAAACCAAGCTTTCATTTTGAAAAATTTACAAAAAATAATTACATCTTTTATAAAAAATAAAAATCGAATAAATCATTAGAAAAAATAAACAAAAGACTGTTTTTGTTTTTTTAAAGCATAAGAAACATTGATTTACATCAAAATAAAAAAAAGTAAAAATATTGAAACATCATGAATGAATAAACAGTAATTAATTAATTAATTAGTGAAACTAAACAACAAATAATAAGATATCATAAATTTATTGCTATAACATCCACCTCTACACCTATCTCTTTATTGATAATGTATTCAGCAATTTTTAGTTTATTTCATCCATGAGATCCTCTGACATAAATATACTTTTCACATTAATGCCAAATTGGGTTTCAATTCTGAACATTGTATGACATTGTCCAAAGATGATTCACAAATGCTGAACAAAGCAAGTTTAAGAGAATATTTATTTAATGTTAACTACGAATTAATGTACGTAATACTGTCAATTAATAACATTAGTTGTCAGCAAATGCTCACTCGAACTCGTATCTTGGCATCAAGGCATGTGCCTCCATGTGGTGAATTGGCAGGAATGGCATCCTATGCAAAGATTTATTGAAATATTTAATTATATTATTTTCACTTTTCCTATCTCATTATATAATTGATGTCACTAACAAGACATAAGTAATCAATTGCTAAATGCTTTAGTACCATAAATATTTATTATTGATAATTATAATAGAATTACATGCTGGCATTAATTTCTACTAAAATCATGCTGCTTCACAAAAAATAACATCAGCAATGAATGCCCTAAGAATAACATCATTCAACAACCATAACAACCATGCAACAATCAATTCAACTTCTGAATAAATTAAAACTTAAAGCTGACTTGTATTCAGTGATGAGTTGTTTTGAGTAATTTAGACCAACTTCAAGACAAGCGGCCAAACCAGGTTTTACTGTGGTGGCCAGTATATCAATGTCCTGGTCAAAATGTATGAATGGATTTTAAGTGGTCAAAATCTCTTGCAAAAAACCATCTTAATATTGCCTATTATTTTTTTCAAGATGCCTAAAGTTTTCAAGCCTAAAAATTCCAAATTTATTATTATTGCTTCATCACATTTCTTGACTTTTGTAATCATTGTCAACATTTATTATTAGATGTAGTCTTTGAAAAAAAAATATGGGAATCTTACTTCTAAGCCCAAATTCGCCTCATTTAGTGCACTCTTGATAACATCTTCAATATTTTTCTTATGCAATTCCATTGCAACTGGTGGGTTGATACCTCCCGCCCTTAATGCAATTTATAATAAAAGCATCATGCCACGTTTAAAGATTCTTTCAATCAAATAAATAAATAGCTATTAAAATGGCAAATTTCTCACTGGACATGGATGATCGTTTGAGAGTTCAACTGATTTGCTAGCAATTTGCCATCCTCTGTGATTATTGCTACACCAGTATCGTCGCAACTAGTTTCAATGCCAAGTATTTTTCGAGACAAACATCTCTTAGTCAAATAAGACAAATTCTTTGGATTGCTCAATAATCTACTATAACTAGAAATCATTACGACGAAGCATACGAACCTTCTTTATAATCGATAATATGGTGACAACATAGACATTTTCACTGCTACTTTTATACTCATTTATGAATTTTCGAAATAAATAATATTTTATATTTTAACATTATAAATGTTAAACAAAAAAACAAAATTAATATTGTGTTTTGACTTTTGCATTAAGTTTTTCAAGTAATTTTTCAATGAATTTGATTAAAAGCATAAGCGTACAACTTAAATTGCATCAAACATTTTTGTGCAACAAAGAATTTAATACTGGTTTATATCTGAGAAAAGTTTTTAAAAAATCCAAAATACGTGGTACAATCAGGATCCTAATCGTGAGCCATTCCTTAAATTATATGAAAAGAAATGAATAACAAATATTATCATTTTATTTATTTAAAGTCAAATGCATTCCTGATTTGGTATTTGTTTTGCGATTATCGGTCTGCTCGGTTCGGCCGACGCTCTTGTGACAAGAATATGATTTCATTGCATTCCTTTATTCAAATTGCAGCCTCTTGAATTGCAAAGTATTGCAGCACCTTTTGTTTTTATAAAATAATTAAGAAGTAGAACAACTTTGTGTTATTCTATCCTGTTTCCAGTTGGCTTGTTAATAAAGATAACTAAATTTTGCATGAAAGTCATTGCTGGGAGTGATTAAGTTATCTCACATTATATTTTCGTAACATTATTTCTTATTTCATGTATGGTTAACGCCATTTTAAAGAATTTAACTTCTTAAGGCTTGTTAAGGAAGTATTTGGAATATTGGAATTAACCCTAACCCTGAAGGTTTGTCTATTGCTTCTTAATGAGATGCAGCAGCTTAAGAATGGTCTTAAAAACACTTTTTAAAAGAGGCAAATGTATGGTCTGAATAATTGCCTAGAGTTCTCAAAATTATTAAAAACCGTTCAAAAAGTTAAATCAGATTAGGCCCTGCTGGGCAAAAATCGTTAATGTAAAGTTTTGAGCAAATGTCTTTATCGATTTTATTTATGTCTTTATTTATTTTATTTTTTTTTGCTCTTTTCCAAAGTTGTAATCTAAATATTATTTATTGTTATTCAGTAAATTTGCAATTGATGTGTCAAATAATTAAATGGCTTTTGTTTAATACATTTCACATTCTGTGATTGATATTGTTATGCAAGGCTTTATTGAAATTACATTGCTCATTTTTTTGGTTAAACACTTTATGATTTCTTTCTTGATAATAATTTCATGCAAAATAGAGTATTCAGGAACGAAATTGCCAAATAAATGTTAAAACGTAATTATTTCTTTCAAGGCAGGCATTTTCTTCCAGCTTAATCTCCGGTTCAACCTTATGTGAAGAATGTCATGTGACATGAGGACAGCATGAATCCCTCCATCCAATCAAAGGAAGCATCTTCTGCAAAGGACCTGCTACATCTTCCACCAAGGGAGACCTCTCTTACCTCAATCTCTCAAGGCACTCCAAACAAGGGAGGAGTCACATCTTCCAATCAAAGGATTCTTCAACCGATGAAGTCAGCCATCAATGTCGTCAATGAAACCACCGCTCTGCCTGTCGTGACCTTACCTCCAAGTCTTCAGCACATGCTTTCGTCACCACTGTCACTGCCTTCGTTGTCGTCATCAACTCCAGACAAACTTCAAGCTAATGGCAGACCTCCTGGACTCGCCCTCTGCCTGTCCAAATCAAATGCCAGACAACTCTTTTTATGTCTTCTTCAACAACAGCAACAAATTCAGTCTGGTATCAGTGCTTCTCTCAAGGTCAATGATCTCCTTCAAGGACACTTAACCGTAGAGAATCCCTCTGCACTTCCCCAAAATCATATCATGACTTCAAAAGCATCTTTAACAACGTTCCTTCCAGCAACTAAATTGATTAAATCGAGTCAAGAAAAAGTTGTGCTCATGCCGCGAGGTGCTCAAAAATCTTTCCAGAGGGTGATATCGGTCCGCCCCATGTCAGACAACCTCTCACAGAAGTTGTTGAGTTCTTCCAATTCGTCGACAGTGACTTCTACCTCAAATAGTTCGTCTGTGATCATCGGCGCCAACGGCAACCAAGTCGGATTCTCCGGCAGTAGGGCACTCATTCGGTCGGATCCTTCCCTCGAGAAGCTGAGAGTTTCATCTGTCACAAGGAATTCCAGTGCTTTGAAGTCCTTGAAGCATCAGTCTCTGCCATCCACTTCTCAGGTTGAAGTTTGTAATGGAGAACTCCTTAAAAACTTTCCTGCCACAACCAAAGGTGTGCCAACAGCACAATCAGAAATCTCCACTCACAACAAATCTGCAACTATCAAGAAAAATAGCCTGCATCAGAAAATGGGCATCGTGCACCTGATGGGAACTGACGGCTTGACCGTCAAGAAATGTTCGTCGTTGAAGCTTCATGATGCCAAATCAGAATCGAGAAAAGGACAAGCTCGACTGTCACACAACCCGTGCAGGTTCAACAGGTCGACTGTTAGCAGGTCTCTGATGTCCGACTTCCACCTTACACGAATTCCTGGCGAAGTGGAGGAAGACATATCAGCTTATTCTCGTGGGTGTTGGTTTCATTCTCTAATGATTGTTTCACACTATTTACTTGCATTAATTGGGTTAGTTAATACAGGTTAACTCAATGGGTTGAGTTAAAGTGTATGATAGTAATGTCAACGGTCGTTATGAGTTGTGTTCGCAACCTGGCCTGCAACCCCTCGGATAAGGGGGCTGTATGAACGGTAGAGCGATTAAAAAGTGATGTTGCATCCTATTCGGAGGCATTCAAAAGACCGGCTAATTACAAGTACAAATTACTAATTATTCAGTAAGTTGGAATGATGATTTTATGTTACAAAATGCTTCGATTCTTGTTAGAAGAGTGTTTTGTTGTAAATTATTATATTTATTATAAGTAACCTTCATCGTGTCATCGTCATCATGTCGTATTGCTTTTGGTTATCTCTTGCCGTATTTGTTATCATAAGACATTGTTTGCAGGCTGTTTTGTGTTGTGAAGCACTTAAAAACATCTCAGTTAAATAATGTTAACATATTAGCAACGACATTAACTAGCTTAAAAGTTTTTAAGGAGTTCTCCATTACAAACTTCTTAACAAGTTGATGGGTCTTGAATGGTCACACTTGTTGGTTTCGAAGGTTTCATTTAATTTTCATTATCTTTGAAGTTTTGGAGAGCAGCTCGGACGGAGCAAACATTCCACCTTTCCACAGGAGGTTGTGGAATCTGAGTGTTGCCGAGACAATCGAAGACGAAGAGCCCTCGTGAGTGATGAGTTTTATGCTCTCGATGCATTTATCGACTTCGACCGCATTTATTGTACAGGTGGTGGGGTGTTTGTAGTTTCCATACATTTATCGATCAACCAAGACAACGATTTGTAGACAAAAATTCTCGTGACTCACACGTGTTGCTTTTTCATTAGTTTTGGAATTGTGTGATCAAATAGATTATTTGAATGAAATGGCAAGTTGGGGTGTTTCTTTGACTGGGTCTTGGTACCCAGTACAATCAAGTACAAGTAATCAGTTGATGTGTGCTGAAATTATCACCTGCTTGGAGGAAGTAACTTGTGGTAGTTTAGCATCTTGTAGTTTTAAAGTTTTACTAATAGCTTGTTTCTGTTTGTTTGGTTGTTAAGCACATTCATCATCAAGTGGCTTCTCTTTTAGTAGATATTTATATTTACAGAAAATAAAATTGCGTGATTTATGCCGACTTTATATTTTTTTATTTTTCTGTTTTAACTCTTCATAAACTAGTGCCCTGAAGTGCATTAAGTGCACTGACAGTCATCGTGGACTTGCATCTTCGAGAATTAGACAAGCAAAATATCAACGCCTCGTCAGAAGGGAGATGAAACGACTTCGTTCCTTGAGGAAAAGTCTTCGAGTGTACGAAGCGATCATTAGGCAGGACAAAATTCCTTCGCTAGAAGTATCACCCGCCATCAAGGACAACGTGGGAAGTCTCTGTACAAACACAGACGAAGATCTCTTAGGAAGTTCAAACACCTTGAGACGAGTTTTAAAGAATCTGTGAGTTGATGTTGTGTTGTGTTGACAATAATATCGAAGCATTAAACTTTCAGAGTTTTATTAAATTTTTGAACCTCTTGAAGGAAAATATGGATTGAAAATTTTAAATGCAAGTAATTTTGTGATCGCATTCAAGTAGTCTACAATTTAATTGAGTTTAAATTGATTTTATACAAGTTGACGCAGTAGGATTTTATAGTGTAGGAAGTAATGTGTTGAGGTCTGCCCACCTCATGACCTAGGTTAAAATGTTTATATTTAAACATCAAGTACTCGAGCTGGTTGAATGCATTTTGATGGGAAGGAGCAACACACATATCATCGTAATTATTATTATTTTTATTATTATTATTTTAGCCACTCTTTTGAGTGCCTTATGTGTCTGCATTGAGCGTGAAGGCACTGCAATTGTTCGACCATTTGAGTGGCGCCCCGCCCGAGGGAACTCCAGCGGTGCAGGCCGGGTTGCGAACACGTCATATAAAGACTGTTGCCGTTACTGCCTCATGCCGGAACACAACCTGTTGAGCTACCTGGCACACCATCGTTGTTGTTGATATTATTATATTTCCAGAAAGCATCAATTATTGCTCCCTATTCATGAGTCGCTTAATAAATCCTTGGTGAGCATCCTATTTGCTTTGCAAACCATTCCACATGCAACTCTAACTCTTTAATGTGTACTAGAATTAGATAACAATATTACATTAGAAGTATTTATTATTATTATTGTTATTATTATTATTATTATTATTATTATTATTATTATTATTATTATTATTATTATTATTTAGTCTTAACATTGATAACTTCTGACCCATGCAATTTTGTTCGTCAAAGCAAGTGAAGGGCATACAACATTTTCCTTCCAATTCCTTGAACAATGAATGGTGGATCTAAAAATAAAGAGATCAGTAATGCAAACGGATGCAAAATATCTTTTTAGGGCTTATAATCGATTGTTAATCTATCAACAATGTTGTTGTTGTTGATGGCAGTGCCTTAAAATCTCATGCTTCCAGGTGTGCATCACGTAGTTGCTCGAGCAGTAGTTTGAGGATGTGCCTGCACAAGGATGCTGAAGATGCTCCGTGCTTACAACCCTCCCTTCCTTACACCAACCACTGCAGTAGACGTAATGCCTTTTCATTTTGCAGTTTAATTGGTTATTTTTTTCATTTATAAATTCATTTTCACCAAGAATGGAATTGATCAACTTCATGTCAATTTTTTTTACTTTTGTTCTTCTAAGCGATCGATTGGCTGACATTTTATTGGTTCTCGGCAGACATAATGTACAGCGTAGACCAACAACTTTACACGTACTGCACAGAAAAGTGTCCGAACAATGTGCAATGCTGTGTTTCCGTTCTCAACTTCAAACCTGGTCCTCCACTCTGTCACAAACATCTTCACACAGAAGTGTGTTTGATCTTCAATCGTTTTATTTATTTCAGTTGTCGTTAATCATCATCACCATCATCACGGTCATCACATCTAACACCATGGGTGTTATCACTAACATCACTTCCACAACCACATTCACCATTTTCGTTAAAACTGCTCGCATCTCTATAAATTACCTACCTCTGATGGCTGAATTTAATCCTGAAAGGCGTTACGTCTAAAACAACAATAACGATAGTAATAACAATAATTTGTGAATTGAGGAATAAACTAATCTTTCAAGAAATCTTTATTTCTCTGCAGACAACCCGTAGTTCGTGTGCCGACGCGGTCAGTTCGGAAGCTTTATCAAAAAAGTCGCGAAAGAAATGCAGGACCGTGAACCTGGGGAAGGCCCTCAAGAAGGGTAAAAGAAGGAAAACGAGCAGTGAGGAACAGATGCAGGTGCTTCATGTTGGGAATGATCGACTGGAGTCCGGGAAGGAATTTGTCTCCGATTCTGATCGCTGCGGTAAGTTGCTGAGTCCTCGAGTCGCTATTTTATGTTTAGCATAAATATTAGTAAATTTATGCCCTATTAATATATGTTATTATTAAGTATTATTACTAGCAATTTATATCCTTTTATACAATTTACATCAGTATTAAATTCCATTTTTTAATAAGTATTTTCTTAATTTTTCTCATTCGACGTTTAAGATGAGTCTTCCGAGCATGGCCCCGGCTTCGGCCGCCTCTCCTTAGAGCAAAGTCGAAGTATCATGTCGTCGGACGACCTCGCCAGTTCTGCCTTTGAATTTTCAAGTGACGTCCCCCAAGGCTTCTGCAAGGAGTCCTTCGACGAAGTTCTGTCCAGCGACTTCCTCGGAGGTCGTCGATTGAGAAGATTTAATAATCAATTGTTCAGTTTAATTCCTAGTTTTGAGTGGTGGGGATGTGATCGTCAGCTGAGATCGTTTGAAATTCATCAACATCAATTAAAAATGAATGATGAAACTTTTTAGTTTGGAACGGGAATTGTTCCATTTATGTAGTGCCAAGTACATGGCATCAAAGGCGCATTGTATTAACTGCTGGTTGTATGGTAGCATAAATAAGTGGCACCTACTCTCGAGGGAGCAAGCTTCGTGATGCGAGCTGGGTTGCGAGCACAACGCACAAGGACTCTGCTCGGACAAGTTTCATTTGGTTGACATCATCAGTTGAATAATATTGTCAACGTAATGTGTTATCGGCTTGTTGTTGTTGTTGTTGTTGTTTAGTTAGTCGTATTTGATCTAATGCAAGTAGCTATTAATTGATAAGTGGTAAGTGGTATTTCCATTAATTGGTAAGCTTCATTAGCTATTTTGAAATTTGTTTTGAATAGATTTTGATCTCCACATCGATGCTTCGACCTGCTTCATGGACGCGCCCGACATTCAAGACGTCTTTGGGAAGCTTCCCTTAGAAGTGTTTGATCTTGGGTCGTCCAGTCTCAGGTTGACATTTCAGCTTCATTTTACATTTTCATGACATTTCACTGAAGTAATAATCACATTATTTATTGAGGCAATATTTGAGCAATTATTACCATCCTCACCATCTCTCTCGCTGTTGTTAACATGAGATGGTCATTGCAAGGAATGGAACGAGGTAGTTAAGGTTTGAGTAACATCGGACCAACTAAATGACAGTTCAGATTTGGATTCGTTCAGGATCTATTTATTCAAATTATTATCAGCTATGTGAGATATGTCTTCATGTGTAGATGATTTTTGTATTGTATTCACACGCATTGAACGAGTGTTTACTTCTATCAATTAGAGAAATTACTTTATAAACATTAATATTAATGATATTAATCAATCCACACATCAAATGCATTAATCTAGTTTTCCTTTTAAAGCATTCATTCAACTTCTTGAGGTGGTTGATGGTCTGCAACATTTTTTAGAACTTTTTGTTTTGTTGGAGCAACAATATTGTGATGTGATGCAGTTACATTATGTGGTTATATATTACTAAATACCAAAGATTTCAATAATTACATTTTTATTGGTTATTTCTTTTATTATTGTGTTGTTAATTGGTCATTAAAATTTAATAATCATTATTCCAACATGTTGTTTTCAATTCCTTTGAATGAAATTTTAATTAAATAAATAAGGACTTAATTCTGTAATAAATAAATAAATCCACTCTTGAAGGCACTTCTAAAGAGTCCAAGTTCTGCTAAAATCCTAAGAAAAATTCCAATCCGTCGACCTCGCGATGCACGACGGCGATGAAATTCAGCATCCGCTTCATCTTCTGCCCTTTAACTCACAAAAGACTGGAAGAAACATTTTCACATTATCCTGCTTTCTAATGCTCAGTGCCTTATGGAAGACAATCATCCAGTCATTCTCGTTTAACTTCGTTAATGAATTACACAATTATCTTAATTTCCGTGCGACTGTTTTGAGTTCCGTTGTTTTCCTGTTATTGTTGCTGTTTCCTTTTTTTTTGTATTATGAGTTGGCTATCCTCGTTGTTGTCCAAGTGTGAATGTGTGCAAAGTCATTCGAGTATTTTCTATGGCTTTTAAGTATGAATTTGATAAAAAAAAATGAAATCCAAATTTTGAATGAAATCAGAAGTCATCAAATTTAAGTTAAGTCAGAATGTCTGTTGATCATGACCTTAATGTGAGGCCACAAACTTTGATTCGCAGAAAATGTAATCATTTATGTTTATTCATGGTAATTTGAATTTAACTGGACTAGCGTGGTAATGTATAGTTCTGGATGCACAAATTGTCGAATGCATTTTCCTTCATTCTGGAAACCAACCAAGGACATGAATCTGCATTTTTACTTAATTCTGCTTGTTTACTTTTCTTTCTCCTGAACTGTGCATTCTGTGATAATTTCTATTGTCTAAATGTTCTCTTGTAATGTTAACTGGGAAAATAAAGTTTCAATGTATTTTGTATGTGAATTAAAAAAGTTGTTCTGTCTTTTTTGTTAGAATCAGTGAATAAGCAGACTCTCACTAATTATTTAGAAATGTGAGGAAACATAGAATAATGATAATTATAATCTAATAATCTTGAGATTAAGATAAATCGTTGATTAAAACGTGCTAGTGGAATCTAGAGTTTTCGCTGGGCAAAGCAGAAAAAAGTTAGGAATAAGTCTCCGTTGCAATTAATAAAGTTCATTGTTCAATTTCATAAATATTAAATATGGTGAAAGTCAATAATATTGTCAGTGATGCAGACATGTTTGAGTTTATTATTCAAGACATAATGACCGAAAATTTCTTTTTTTTTTGCAATTTGTACTTGATTGTCTTATTAAATGGAATAGACTTATAAAATAAATTGGCTGGTCGTATTACTCACATCTTATGTGATATAACACCCATAGTTATACAATACAATTTATACTCCTTCATTTCTTTGATATTAAAAGATCCATTGTCTCTATTTAAGCCTGCTATCTACACAGATATTTTACTTTTTAATTTAAAGCTAACTATTTTTTTACTATATTGATAATTTGATAAAAAGTCTTAAAATTTATTATTTTAACAATATATTCTTTTGTTTACATTCTAATATTATGTCATTGTTTCTGGGCGACAAATTATCCTTCGAAGTGTTTAATATACTTTTTAATGTCATAGATCTAGCTCTATGTAAGATATAGAATGGCTGATAAACGCGAATCAGGCCGTTTAAAAGATGGACAAGCCCAGAGGGTTTTGGACGATGCTGCCAGAAGAAGAAGACAGAAAAAGGCCTTAGATGCTCTTGAAGAAGATAATTTTCAAGATGACCCACATGCTGATCTTAAAATGAACAAAAAAGCCCCAAAATTCGAGGAAACACATGAAATAGGTAGATATTTAAGCGCCTCTGACGCTATGCATATGGCGCTATATAAATGAAGTACATTTACATTTAAGTATAATTGGTGCTTTCTTAGCTACACACATACAACCAAGAATTTTATGTGATTGACATTTAAGTCCTCTACAAAGATATTTGTCAGATCAAAGCTAAAACTGAGCCTAAGCTTTTAATAATTACAACATTTAAATAATTAAGAACAAGAACAAAAATTGTTCTTAGTATCATTTTAAAATATCATGTTTGATACTCTCTAAGCTTTATTCTGCACCACCATTGCTAAAATATATTCCTTCACTCTCAGGTCAAACTCGAGGGAAGAAGAGAAAGAATAAGAATGATCATTATAAGCAAAGATTTAAGAAAAACCTAACCATATTAAAAGAAGAAGAGGTATGTAAACATTAGACATTTCATTTTTATGAGCTTTTACTCCATAAGCACCACCTCTCATTTCCAGATTCCACCAGAAGATGGTCAGATAAGTTACTCCACTGCCAAAGTTCCCCCGTCAAAATTTCCTGAAAGAAAATTCTGTTCTGTTTGTGGCTTCCCTTCACCTTATACCTGCGTCAAATGTGGGCTCAGATATTGTTCTGGTAAATGCCTGAGAACTCATGAAGAAACAAGGTCAGTTGATGACAACAGCACTGGTTCTGATTTTAATCTGATGATAATCTGTGCTTATAATATATTTATTTATCTTATGTTTTTTTTTAATTTCTATTTGATTCAGATCTTTTTCAGTTAAATTTTTAATGTGTTTAGTATTGAGTTAATCCCTTGTCACTAGGTTTAAATCTATCTGTAAAATAATTACTTGTTAATTGTCTGATGGTTCTTGGTTCCAATGTTTTTAATACTTATTAATCATTGATGAAGCTTTTTTATATATTTCAGATGCATAAAGTGGGTTGCTTGAGATGTTTTGAGCAATTAATGGACTATGGCCTTAGCTTTTGACTTCCTTGTCTTGTTTTTGTAAATATGTAAATAAAGAGCAGTAGTTAATTTTTTTAAATTTAATTATCTGCCCTCCAGTGGTATCTTACAAATTAACTATTACTATTATTCCTAAATGGTTTGACTTGGGATTTTTCAAGTTGAGATTTCATACAGGGTGAAATTGGCCCTATTTCAGATAATGAAAAGATGTTATTAATAGTAAATAGCTGTGTGAAGTGGACTTGAGGGAATTATAACTGAAGGACTGGGTCATATTAACAAATGTTCTTATCGACTTGGGAATTGGTCATCAAGGGTAACCTGTCATTAATGGGGAGTAACTGAGCTTAATCCATGGTTGTGTAACTACTTTGACGATAGTATGACACAAAAAAACAATTTAAATATGAAAACTGTTGAGTAGGAATGGCCTAAAAATCTCTAGCTACACTTTCTGAATAGCTGATTAGGTCGGACTTTTGGCACGTCTCCTCTTCCTGATTTACAGCATTAAAGCTTGATATGTCTTATTTCAATTAAGTTTGGGGAGCCCTGAAAAGAGAACCTTTTGGGATTAAGAAGCAGAAAAAAGTCCTAAGCGTCATGACTTTTACGACTTGAAGAATGGAGACTTGAAATGAAGCTTATGGTTAAATCCATATAGTAATTTTTGCAGACGCGAGTAATAACCATTTGAAGAGGGTGATTTTAGACTCCGCTAATACAAGTCGTATGGAATCATGGCATGAAATCAAAATTGGATGTCCAATTCTCTGAATGCGTTTATTACGGGATATCAGTTCCGATTATATCAGGCTTAACATAAACATCAACGTTAAGCTTCAATAAGAAATTATTTGGCGAGATTCGACAAAAATTTAAATTTCCTTTGTTTATAAGTTCTATGATATGCCAATTATCGTCTATTGTCATGTTTGTTGGCGTTCAGTGTTGCCGTAGGCCTTGAGTGGCTCTACGCACTATCTAAGTTTTCAAATAAGTGGAAGAAACCCTATCACCAAACACATGAATTGAAATGGAAAACTATCAGTTTATTTTGTTCCTCTTTGGAGCTGTTGCTCTCTGCTATTTCAACAGTCTGAAGTGCGGATTCGTCTTTGATGACATGTCAGCGGTTAGAGACAATAAGGACTTGAGACCAAACAACCCATTTATAAACATCTTTTATAACGACTTCTGGGGAACTCCCATGAGTCAGGAGAGAAGCCATAAATCCTACAGACCATTGTGCGTGTTGACGTTTAGAATTAACTATTACTTCGGTAAATTGGACCCAATGGGATATCATTTGGTCAATGTCATATTGCATGCCATTGTATGTGCTCAGATGTTTTATTTTGGGCTCGATATTGGATTATCACCTCTGCTTAGTTTTCTTGCATCATTGTTATTTGCTACCCATCCAATACACACAGAGGCAGTAACTGGAGTGGTGGGTAGGGCCGAACTTCTTTCATCGATATTTTACCTTCTGGTTCTGAAATTATATGGAAAATGTTCAAAGCCATCTGGCAGCATTTCTTGGCCTCCTTTGTTCTTTTCTGTGATTTTAGTCATGATGGCAACACTAAGTAAGGAACAAGGCATTACCGTGGTTGGTGTTTGTTGTGTCTATGAATTGCTGGTGATACAAAAAGTGTCTCTTGTCCAAGTATTTAAAGCTGGAAAGGCATTGCTGAGCTTGCAGTTCAAATTGCTACCTGGATGGTTCCGGATGACGTTGCTAAGGACCTCATTTTTAGTATTTTCATCGGTTTTGCTGCTCTTTTTGAGGATAAAAGTAATGGGTGCTCAACTTCCTGTTTTCACAAAATTTGACAATCCTGGGTCTGCCTCAAACCTCACCCAGAGGATGCTGACCCACAACTTCATGTTGCCTTTGAATGCTTGGCTGCTTCTCTGTCCATCCTGGTTGTGCTGCGATTGGACGATGGGAACAATACCCATTTTGGAAAGCCCCTTTGAGGTAAGAAACTGGTTCACACTTGCATTCTATGTTGTCTTGATGTCGTTAATGGTGTCCTTTTTCCGAAACAAATATCCAACGTGCAACTTTCTTTTTCTTTCGATGTGCATATTTCCATTCATACCTGCTTCAAACCTCTTTTTTCCTGTTGGTTTCGTTGTCGCAGAACGCATCCTATACATTCCCAGCATGGGTTTTTGCTTTCTGGTGGCAGCTGGGTTCATGGAATTAGTGAAGAAATCAAGTTCTTGCTCAAAAAATGTTCTCTGGGTTTTCATGGCTCTTGTTATCATCATGTTCATGATGAAAACTCATTTGAGGAACAATGATTGGGAAGATGAGCACTCCATATTCATGGCTGGACTGAGGGTCAATAGGAGAAATGCAAAACTCTTCAACAATGTGGGGCATGCCCTTGAGAACAAGAAACAGTTGAAAGAGGCACTGAGGTACATTAACAAACAATTGATTGATAATATTGGTCATAATGTATAATGTCGGTCATAATATTGCAATAGCTTTTATTGTTTGTTCATTGCTTTACATGCACATTGATGACGGTGCTTCATGTATTAATAATTATATGTTTTACATTCAGGTTCTTCATCAGAGCTTCTCAAATCCAACCAGACGACATAGGGGCTCACGTAAATGTTGGTCGCACATACGCTGCTCTAAACATGCCTATTGAGGCTGAGGTGGCATACAGGCTTGCCCTTTCACTCTTGCCTCCTGTCAAGCCTGGCCAGAGCTACACAGCTAGAGTTGCCCCAAACCATTTGAATGTCTTTATTAATCTTGGGAACCTGCTGGTCAAGAATTCTTCAAGGCTTGAAGAAGTTGACTCTCTCCTCAGAACTGCCATCTCAATGAGATCAGATTTTGTGCAGGCCTATATAAACAGAGGAGATGTTCTCATGAGAATGAATAGGACCAATGAGGCAAGGTTAAGCTCAGCAGTGCTATAAACTCATGTCTTTAACGTTAAAATTGCAATGCCGTGCAAGATCACTATCAAATCATTCAAAATCCAATTAACTATAGGGACATTTGTTCATCTGACTTTGACTTTTTGCAGTCAAATTCCAAAGGTATTTAAATACTTTGATAAATGTCATTCATGCCATTCAGGTCCCAGTACATCCAAGCTCTAAAATTTGAGCCTGACAATGCTGACCTTTATTACAACCTCGGGGTTGTCAGCATTGATATGGGTGACAAGCAAGAAGCCTTCCGTCACTTTGAACGTGCCCTTGGCATTGACCCTGATCATAAGCAGGCTCTTTTAAATTCAGCCATCCTCCTGCAAGAGACTAATGACCACTCAGTAAGGGCAGAAGCAGAGAGAAGACTCCTCAGGATGATTGATTTGGACCCTCTTGATGATAGAGTGAGTGTCTAAGGAAAGAATGTATTCTTTGTTTTCTTGGACAATTTCTTCACTGTTGATGTTGTTTTGCCTGGAGCTCTATGTTCCCACATTATTCTGGATGTGATTTGTGTTGTAGCAATGTGAGAGAATCACAATAAAAGACACATGCTATTTATATGATATTTTGAGAAAATATTGCTAAGGTAATTAAATAGCCTTTAGCAATATCCTAAGACTCTTACAGATAGGGAGATGACCACATGAGAATGCATGAACAGGCTTCTGGTTCACTATGAATAACAACAACTCCTTTATCAATAAGTTTATCTGTCAGATTTCTTCATGTTAAATGACCTTTTAAAATTAGTAGTCTTTCTAATGAGGTCTTGCCACATTCATAGGTCTACTTCAATTTGGGCATGCTTTTGATGGATGCAAAGGACTTCACCAAAGCTCGTTCCTGGTTTGAAAGAGCCATCCAACTTAAGCCCGATTTCAGGTCGGCCCTCTTTAACCTTGCCCTCCTGTTGAACAATGACATGAACCTTCATTTAGAAGCTGTTCCAATATTGGAGCAGCTCTTAAGGCACCACCCTCAACATACAAATGGACTGATCCTATTGGGTGACATCAGCATCAATCATCTGAGGGATCTGAACAAAGCAGAGGCATGCTTTAAGAAAATTTTGACCTACAGTCTCATAACATACAAGCAGTCCATAACTTGTGTGTGGTTCATTCAGAAAGAGGAGATCTGCTAGAGGCAGAGAGATGTCTGTCTAATGTCCACTCGATGGCCCCCAATGAGGAGTATATCAAACATCATCTGAATATCATCCAACAGAAGTTACAGAGCATCAAAAATTCCAACAAGAAATTGGAAAGAAATAAATTGAAGAAATGATTTGAGTTACAATTTCCCTTTTATTTCTTTGGAGGTTTAACTTTATTATTTTATATTAATGGATTTTATTTTTATAAACCATACCATGTTTTCTTATGTTAAATTATACTTTTAAATGGTGTCATTATTTTCTTGTAATCATTTTCAAGTTATAATAAATTTCAATTATAAAAAAGACACACTTGTCCAATACAGGGTAATTTATATTTTCTAAAAACCAATCACATAATGAGCCACAGACCTGTGTAAATGGAACAATTAAAAACAAGATAAGCAGTTACAGCAGAATCGTTGATTCAAAAAGTACCTTGTAAACATTATCATCAAAAAATACATTCCACATCTTAAAGTTCTTCACATAAGAGGAAACGTGACTACAAGAATGCGTTATGAGAAACTCAATAAGTGAGCTATCAACTTTGTTTCATGGCTGGGCTATTGAAATTGATTGCAGTCCAATTGCATCATTAAGCAAACTTTTATAGGGAATCTTTTGGTTTAAGGTTTTTAAAAATATTAGTCAACAGAAAAATATTTAATGACGGAAATAAATCAGATCAAAAATACTGAATATCTTTTCATTGAAAAAACCTCTTCTTGGACTCATAATGACTAATTTGAATCAAACAGCCGATTGCATGAGATGATGTTGAGCTTCACATGATTTAAAGACTTTCTGAGGCAACATTGAATGGCCTAATGAGTGAAATTAACCTGATCATGCAAGGGTCAAATTGCCTTGCAATTGAGGGGCATCCATCTTCTCATCCTCCATCCAGAATTAAATGGATGGGAACTGATGCTAAGAAGGCAGTTTCAGTGAAGAGTGGTTTCTTTTCATGTAGGACAAAAATTGATCAGGGATTTCAGCCAGCACCTCTTTTGCCAACATTGCTTGTGACCTTGCGAGGTCGTCTCCATAAACTCCTCCGATGAATTCACGAAAGGGAACGAACTGGACGATGTCTCTTTCTGCCACTCGACCGTTCGATGTTAATCTGACCTGCAGAGATAAACAAAGAAGTTGGGAAAATTTCTGAACTCAATTATTTAATCATCTTAAGTCCAACCTCGTCTCCATCCAAAATGTGCATGGCCTCGAAGTCTGCATTCCCGATGCCAACGATGATGATGGATAAAGGGAGGAACGAGGCATTCACTATGGCCTCTCTTGTTTGCGGCATGTCGGTTATGATGCCGTCCGTTAAAATGAGCATGATGAAGTAGTGTTTGCCTTCTTTACGCCATTGAGAAGCCACGTCTGCCACGTAGTTGATGATCGGTGCAAAGTTGGTCGGACCATACAATTGAACAGATGCGAGGGTTCTGTAATAGGCATTCAGCACACCGTCGACACCATTGCAGTAGGGATTCATCGAGTCTCCATTGAGGAAGATCTGGTGAGAGATGTGGCCATCAGGTGGGAGTTTGGCTCCAAATCCAAGAGCAGGAAAGAGTTTGTCAGTGCTGTAGTCCTGCAGAATTTCTCCTACTGACCTCAATGCCCTAGCATAGAGATTAGGATTGATAGGGTCCAAGTGATGGAGACTTGATGGTGATCGGGGATCCCCATTCGAGGCCGTGAGGTCAATCGCTATGGAGCAGTGCACTTGGACCCCAGATTTGATGTAGTCCAGAAATGTGTGGACCTTTCAGTAACAAATGTGGTGAAAGTTGGCTCGGAGGGTTTGCATTCCTGCGAGCGACGGTAAAAGCAACAGTCATTACGTGTCGTGTTCACAACCCAGCTTGCACCATCACAAAGCACCTCTGGGAGACAGTGTTATATAAATGGTCTAAGCGCCCTGATATTTACGCTTATGGCACTACACAAATTCAATTATCATTATTTAACAAATGACGTCATTATTATTGTTATTATTAATGTCACATTAACGTGCTGTTAATGCTATAATAACAACTTTAAAGGCCATACTAAATATTATGAGAAAAATGATCAAATTATATTAACCACTTGGATTTCACATTTCATCATCTTCACGATGCCCGAGTGTTTATACTTTTTTCCTTTCTTAGCCTGGCGAGTTGGGTTGATGCATTCATACTCATTGGAGCTACCTGGACCCTTCTCCAATTGTGACACTGTAGTCATGAAGGAGCCAATTAAGGAATGTGAACCATTTCTGTTCCAATCAAAACACTCCACTCTGAGAGACCTGTCTCGATCACAATTACAAAGTGTTCTCATAGGCAAAACAAAAGGCTTCCATGTTGGCTTCAATGTTTTCAAAACTGCTTCTGTTTTGTGAACTACAGTAAAAGTTTGATCCTCATTGACACGACTAAAAACTAGAAAAGGATCT
This sequence comes from Hirudo medicinalis, assembly GCA_011800805.1. Taxonomy (NCBI): domain Eukaryota; kingdom Metazoa; phylum Annelida; class Clitellata; order Hirudinida; family Hirudinidae; genus Hirudo; species Hirudo medicinalis. The sequence goes on from MPNW01000122.1 coordinate 213,513, forward strand.
GATTTTCCAAAAAAATCTTTTCTGTCAAGTTTTGTAGCACAAAACTGAAGCTTAATTTCATCTCTGCTGAGATTTAGTTCCTCTGCTTTTAATAACAAATAACCACAGTCTTTATCTTTGATACCTGAGAGTGGCTTCTTGAGACTGTTAGAAGAAACAATTTCAGCTAAACTACATTCAGCTCTTCCTAAAAAATCGTGCTTTGATAGATCATCCGTCAGCGAATCTACATCATAAAGCTCGAACTTTAACTTTTGGGATTCTTCAAAAAAATAATCTAGCACAAATTTTTTTACAAAGTCAGGATTCAGAGTATTCCAAATGACCTCTGTCCTGCCTACTTCACGATATTCCGTTGAAGCAAATTGTTTTAAATAGAGAACACACAGAGGGTCTGACTTCGATGTTATATCCATATCCAACAACTTTCTTGCTGAAACAGAAATTTCTACCTGAGTATTGGGCATTGAAGCCATAGAACCAGGCTTGAAAGGTGAGTCGAAACTCATTCTTAATTAAGCTTAATTACGGTTTAAGATGCGTCTTTTACCAATCAACCAGAGCGAATTGACTCATAGCCTCCAAATACCCCAAAACCAAACAACGCTCAGCTACTTAATGTTTACGGATAACTGCTTGGGTACTTGACAAGACAATTTCTCGTCTTAGTTACTTTGAAATTACAGCTAAATTCTGAATAACTTAAAGGCTTTTAAATCAGATTAAAATTGCAAAATGATTATGATTAGTTTCAGGTGGAACTATTCGGTTCTGGTTCCTTAACCAATTTCGTTTTTTTTTAAAGAAATTGTCAAAGTATCAATTAAAACTAGCCAGCCACCGACTTCTAATGCAAAACTAATTTCTTGATAAAGGAGGTGGTCCCTGTTCTTCATGTGCGTCGATTGTTTTGCAGTACAATCGGCATTCGAAATTGAGCAAGCAAGCCTACTCTACTCCGTCTTAATGTTATGCAACAGAAGTTAATATTACAACACACGCACATGCGTTCATTTGTATCTTATGCGGGCGTGCACCCTTAGAGCTATTTTGATGAGGTCTTAGGGTGATACTTTGGGTCTTGGGTGATCACAAAACAATGTTGCTTTAATTACCCGGGCAGTGCCAGTTTCTTTAGCTAGTGCAACATAAAGTCCCAGGTTTTGTGGTGGACGTCAAAACGTCCTTTAACTTTCTGAAAGTGACTTGAATAACTTTTAATTAATAAAATTATTTAGTGTATAGGATCGCTTATCCTTACGCCTATCCTTATCTTATCACGCAAACGAGTGGTGGCATGAGGTGACCAAATTCACTTTGTAGCACATTTTATGACCATTTGTTTTATTACGAGTACAATTATGTTGTAAATCAAAATAAATTTATATTAACAAGCAGTATGTAGAATAACAAAAACAATATGACTTCGATATATGAGTGCCGCCCTCATAGTGACATCTCCTGGTCCGCCACTGAGCACTGACATATTTATCGACAGACTGAAGCCAGCGGTTCTCCCCCAAACTTCAACACAATCAACTGCCAATCCAATTAACTAATCCAGCAACAACATCCAGAACGTCACCTGCTGAGACAACAAGGATGAAAGCCATAACGACTCGCAACCCGGAAACATCATCGGCTCACTGAAAACAAGATCCGGACGAAGAGTTCTCTGACCCAAAAAATTCGAGGAGTATTGATCAATTAATTCGTTCGCTTGTTGCTCTCTGTTATGGAATATTGTAAATACAGAATGTAACGCAGTCGTCATTCGTCTTCCGCTACAAGTGTAAATTGATGAACAAGGACTTGGTCAAACGAACATTTCTTCAAAAGACATCGGGGCATCCTTATACATTCCATCAAAAGCAGTCAGTCAGCAAATAGGCATAAATTAATCTATTTTCAATTCGAGATAATGACAAAACATATAATAATGAAAAGCTATTACTAGAAGGTGATACATCGTTGCTAGATTAGAAATGTTCCCTAAAATGATTCTGCAGCATACGACACTATTTTAAAAATGGTGATTTGTGCTAGGTAAGTATTCGTAACTGAAGTTGTTTGATGGAGACAAATCGGTAGAAAGTCCTTGTGACGCAGAGGCAAGACCTCCGGGAGGAGAGAAACCAATATGACCGTCCGACTCTTTGAATCTACTGGTATCATTTGCATAATCATACGAAAATTTCCCCTCCTTCGAAGAAGCCCGTTCTGATGTCACCTCTGCGTTGTCTCTCAATAAACCTGTTGATATTTTTGACTGGACGTTGGCAAATTTGGTCATTTTCCAAGGTACTTCTTTCGAAATCCCGTCGAAATCTGAAGACACAGCTATCGATCTTAGCTGAGAGGTTTTAGTTGATTTCAAGTCGTTTCTTCTTTCTTTAGACGCCTTGATTGCATCTTTTTTCGCCAGTTTCTTCATTTTGTCAGAGAGCTTTTTCTGTTCTTGGGCTTCTCGAAAATATCGATACGAAAGAAGATCTCCTAGGCACGGTTCTGCTTCAGCTCCGCTATAGTTCTTTTTGTTCTTCATCTTGCCATCCTTCTTTTTGTGAACTTCGGTGTAACAAACAATTGGATCGTCGCCTTCTCCGAGATAAAAACTTTCCAATTTTATAGCCAAACCATTTGTTTCATATGCAGGTTTGTCAGAATTTCCTTGTTTTTGGTCTAATTTAGAATCAGATGACTTCTTGTCTTCAGTTTGTTTGCTATTTTGATTTACGTTACTCGCATTTGCTTTGCTTTTGTTCGGATATCTGCTTGTGCTGCGAGCGCGTTTGGTCTTAATCTTTGTGGCAGCTGATATGGTGGCTGTAGGCCAATATAGACAATCCTTAACAGTTAAATGTGAATCGCCAGTGGAACTTTTTACAGATTTGTTATGGAGGCTTTTACTTCTGACTGTTCCTTTTGCTGGCATTATTTGTCATTAACCAATTAATCTCCCGATTTTGCTTTTCTTCAACAGAATTCAATTTGCTGTATTCAACATTGTTATGTAATTAGTAAATAATCACTAAACACTTACCTTAGGTGGCTTTAAGCAGTAACAAATGACTGAGATTTTCGACTCAAATTGTCGATGTTTAAGCTGGGGATACATGCACCCCAAACACATTCATCACATTCACAGTCATCTCCATGTCCCTGCTGTTGTTGCCCTGACGACAGATGACGCTGAATACTAATTAACGCTAATTTAGTCCACAAATCGACAAATATAGAATTCCAGGTATGCATTTGCATACGAGTACGTTTGATACAATTCACGAACATTGACTTATTCAAGAGCAAAGCACTTTGAACATTTACACTCTATTGATAGAAACTTAATGATAAAACTGGAACTGTTAACAAAGTCGATCCTACAGCCAACACAATACTTGTTGCAATTAATACAATTTTTATAACCTTTAATAAAATAAGTAAAAGTAATCATAGGCGAAAATAACATTTCTTTTTAAATAAGAGAGATGCTTTTAAATGACTTTAACCTTTGTGATTGCGTTCTTGCATGCGGTAACGTAGCGATTCGTGTTCGCAACCCAGCCTGCACTCTCAAAAGCGCCCTTGGGAAGCTAAATAGCACCTCGAATGTTCGCGTTATTTAGATGAATTACAATTAAAAACAGACGATTAAGACGACCTTTTGGCCTGACTTAAAAAAAAAAAAATTGTACGGACAATGGCCTGTAAACCAGAAGTCAAACTAATCGGGCTAACTGCCCAGCTCCACAGCATTTTCTAGATTATCAATTTTTTGATAACGAATCGCAACACTTAATGGTGGCTTTAATCCACAACACCATGAAAAACGTTAATTAATTAAAAAAAAAATGAATGTTCGTGAATTTAATATTTTATGCAAAATAATGTTATTTATAATAAAAAAGGTTATTAAACTTTAATACTAGGTCATAATAATTGAAATAGCAAAAAGATATTTTTAAATATTTTTTTATTTTCTACAAATTAAAAAAAATTACATTATATGATTGCTATTTTATCATTTATTAGCAAGTAATATTTCTTTTGTTTACTTGCACCTCGCTTCCACCCTTTTACATCCTTTTTTTGACTGTCGGCGTGTAGTAACGATGTCTGATAATCAAGTAAATGTCCATTCTTGTTCTATTTAATAGTTTTGATTTTATCAGTTCACTATCATAAAAGATTTGTAACTTTCAAGGTTGAGAAGGCTTTCCAAAAGCAGCCCGCTGTTTTTCTGAACAAGAAGGGAACGCTGGGCAAAGGAAAGGTCCAGAGATACGTCAGGAATGTTGGATTAGGCTTTAAGGCACCCCGTGAGGTTTGTAAACTTTTGATTTTGATTGTGATTGATAGAGGCCATAAGGATTAAGGACGATAATAAATGTGATACCTACACGCTTGATGTTACGCCGATTCAGGTTGTTAAAAACCTCGACATTGGACGTTATTCGACGGACCTTATATTGCATTGAGGAATCTTGTTAGGATCCTCCAAAAGATGTATCGGTCCTATAGTGGTTACTTGATGTTTTACGTTGCTAGTACTTTCAAATAACATACAAAAACGCGAACGATATATAGTGATGGTTGAATTCCTTGACAGGCAATTGAAGGAACCTACATTGACAAAAAATGCCCATTCACTGGTGACATTTCCATCAGAGGTAGAATCCTGACAGGAGTTGTTCTCAAGATGAAGATGCAGAGAACCATTGTGATCAGGAGGGATTACTTGCACTTCATCAAGAAGTACCAGAGGTTTGAGAAGAGACACAAGAACTTGTCTGTCCATCTCAGCCCCTGCTTCAGGTTCTTTCAACTAATGAATGAATTCTGAAAAACATTACTTAGAAATATATTTCCTATTTAGGGATGTCCAAGTCGGAGATATCGTCACTGTTGGAGAATGCCGTCCTCTCAGCAAGACTGTCAGGTTTAACGTCATCAAGGTCAACAAGGGAAGTGGAACCAAGAAAAGCTTCCAGAAGATGTAGATTCAAAATATTTACAGAAACTTTATGCTTCCTCTTATAATAAAGGAGTAACAGCTTCTTAAATTCAATCAAAAATTATTTGGTAAACAAATTGCAACGACCATTGTTACTCTTGATGTGTTATGAGTTGACCTGTTCCCAAGAACCAAGGTCTACCGAAACAAAACGGCCGTGGTTCCAAAGTTGTGCGTAACAATTGATATCCAGAGTTTGTTTAATTTCTTTTGTTTAAGAAAAAAAGTTTTAAGAAAATATTAAAACCGACCGAACACAGAACGCACGCTTGAAGTGAGTCATTGGCGAGCAGGCAGATAAAATTGAATACACTAGTTTTTAATTACCACCACCTCAAGATGCCTTAACTAAATCATACAGCTACATCAAATGCAACTGATTGTTTGTGTGGGCCGCTCTTGTGAAATCTTTGGTCATAGTCATGAGTTATAAAAGAACCAGAACTTAGTGGAAGGATCCCTTGGTGTCCTGTAACGAAAACCTGACGTTTAAGTTGTGCAATTTCCTGAATATTTCTGATCCTTTATTTTAAAATACAGGTGAAAAATATGAAGAAAATAATGTGAGGCATAAATGCTGTTTTTGCTAATAAATGACAATATTTGTAGTCCTCAAACATTTTGAAATTAAAAATTGGCAGATTTCAACAGAGATCTCATTTAGTTTTGCAGTCTGACTTTTTTAGTCTCAAAAACACAAAATCCAAGAAAGCCACTTTGAAAATCACTGCACACCTGAGGTGATTGATGCGAGATCGTCAACAAAAGCAATCAACAAGATGCTGAAAACGCTGTGAAATAATAGTCCAATCATTCTACAATCATAATGAAGCAACTAAAGCTAAATGCCGAATCTACTGAAGACAGTAAAAGCTTGAAATCATTTATTGGTTGATTATTAAATTGGGAGATTGATCAACAAAAGGACAGATTGATGAAGAAAAGATCTTGTAAAATCCTAAATCAATTGCCTCCCCATCTCGTTCTGCCGGTCTTGATTGTACTGGATTCAAAAGCTGCAGAAACCAGTTATTAATGATAATTTAAAAAAAAATTACAAATCAAATTAATTGATAAAATGATCTACAAGCTGAATGAAGTCTGAAGGTCACTTCAAATTAACTCCATAAAAGGACAGAATCTAACAATAGCTGTTCAAACTTAATCGGCCAAATGGATTGGGCAGTCATGCATAACTTAATAAATAAAAGAATAACTAAATGGTAAAACTGACATCAAAAGCTTCAGTAGCACAACCATTATGCAGTGTGTACTATAGCAAGCATATGTTTGCAGGACTTCCAAATCTTTGCGATTATTTGTACGCTCACATTTTGATACTTTCCATCAACAAAGTCATGAAAAATGTTTCAAATAAAACTGAACACCACAGAAAGCATGGAACTAATGTCTAAAACATGATCGTGTCGTCAACTGAAAACTCCAAAACAACAACAACAACAAGATCATCATCAAGTAGTGGAATCAGTTGCCTGAGTGATGGGTGTCACTCTGCCCCAACATGTTGATGCTGGTCGAAGGTCCTGCAAAGATTTCGCTCGGTGGGTAGTAGCCCAACCTCGTCAGTATCACCTTGAAATGGAAGAAGTCTGCCACGTGCAAGCCCTTGAATGAAATCATTAACATTAAATATTATAATTAATTTGAGACTTGCAGGTTTATTGGATGAGGAAACATCATTGATAGAGAAAATTTTTAAAGAAATTATCGAGAGTTAATTGAGAAATTAACACAGACCACCAGGGCAGCCACAAAGAATCCCACAATTGCTCCTGCGAGGACATCGGTCGGATGGTGCTTGAAGTCGCTGACCCGTGACAGGCAGACGTAGAATGCCCCGTAAATGAGCAGTGCCTGGAGCATGTGCTTCAGCATCCTCCACATCTTCCAGGTTATTCGGCTGTGCAGGTACAACTGCGCATGGTGACATTGGGTCATCATCATCATCATGGCAAACAAGATGGATCTAGATTTGCTTTATAATATCCATATCAATTGAGTGATTTTTACAATTTGGATATTTCATTACCAATACCGATAGCATCAGTTGACTTCCCATTGTGATAATCATTAACATAATTAACATTAATTATGTTAAAAATTCCTCATAAAATGCTGAAAAGTAAACAACATTTGAAATAAATAAATGAAATCCAACCGCTAGATACACAGCACAATAAGCTGCAAATGAGGAATGCCCGGAAGGAAATGACAATCTGAGAAGAATTATTGATTTCTTAATCAATAATTAAAAATTAATTTCAGGTTAAGCTGAACTAAAAAATCATAATTTTCTGTACTTCAGTACTTGAAGGCACAAAGAATGCAAGAGATTTGACGTAAAAGTGCGATCCTAATGACGCACACTTTGGTCTGTGGTACTCAAGTAGCAGCCTACAAGGCACTTGTTATCAGAGATGTCGATCAATAACACATTTGAGGAGGGTTTTAGGTTAATCGAAGTTATTGAGTTTGTATTACCAAATTGTTTTCATTGTGCAAACTTGTAAATTTCCTTCCAATTATTAATGATAATGTTAGACTTTATATCCATTTCACATCCAGACCATATCCTTTGTTTGTTGTCAATTTCAATCAAGGCAGGACCAATTATTGGTTAAACATAATCGCAGTTTTAAATAATTTGTCATAAAATATACTCAAAAATCCTAGTTAGAAACACAAGTGCGTTAGAAGTCAATAAAAACAGAACCACATCCTGAGTTAAGGAAGGCAACTACGAGCTACTTGTGAGTTGAAAGAGTGGCAATGCAAGGAATTCACAACAAGCATCTTATTGCTGGAGAGAGCTATTTAAGGAAATGTTAGCAAGGCACTATGTTTCAAAAGATTGAGAATATTAAAGACATTTTAAAATGATATGTGAATATGTCCCTGATATAAATGTTTACTTATTTAAGCGGGAAGAGCTAGAGGAGTGTTTGCAGAAGCTATTGAAAGAAGAATAAATGGGCATCAAATCGATTAATAAAACATTTCTACTAAAACATAATACAACAGTTTGTCTGCTGATTGATATTGCAATTCTCAATGTGAATTGTCATCAGCAGATGTTTACAAAAAACTAATTCAAGGTATTCAAATGTTTAAAAACAAGTCACAAACAAGCCTGAAGTACAAAAATAAAACCACATTTTCACCTGGAATCGACTGCTTTCTTTCCCTCCTCCTCCTTGCAAGTGTAATCGTTGACGTACACGAACACGTTGCTCTGTCCGGCCATGGTGCAGTTGATCTTGGAGAAGTCGGGCTGACAAACGGAGAGGAAGTGGGGGCGCAATCTCCCGATGGAGTACTTTCCAATGTTCACGATCGTCTGCTGAGCTGCAAGTCCAAAGAGGAATATCCCGTAGTACTTGTACACGGTGACGACCAAGTGGGGCACGGAGAGGTTAGAGGTCAGTTGGAGGGGAGCATCCCTGCTCTTTGTATCGGTGAAGTAGATTATGCATTCGCATGCTATGATCTGCAGGGTTCAATCATTGCTTGTTAATGTTGTTATTATAATTAGTGAAAGTAGTGATGTTATAAATAATAATAATAATATTATTATTAGAATTGTTGCTATTATTACTACAAATAATGTTAATGTTGTTTCAATTTATGTAAAATTTATGTAATTTAATACAATAATTATAATTACATATTAACATAATAATATTATTGATTAGGTTATTATTAGAATATATTACTACCAGATTTTTTAAACTGGTTTCACCAGTGATACATTCAAAGTCATTTTTATTCGTTGTAATTAATTTTATTCATCCCACAATTATTTACATCCTTCAAATAATACTTTCCTCAAAGAATTGTGTGATTAGGACAGTGCTCCAGCAACGGGACTCGAACCCGTGCTGCCATCGCAAGAGGCGAGGTCTCGAACATTAGAACATGTGGGAGCACAATGCTCCTTGCTTTCAGTAGCTCTCGAGTTTAAAGCTGGTATGCGATTTAGGAAAAGGTGAAAGTTGAAAATGGCACAGTTGTCCTAAGAATGGCAGAGAATGAATGATGTGTGCAAATTTAAAGTTGCTACCATTCACTGTTTTGGACGAATTCTTGAGACAGACAGACAATCACATGCACTTTCTGTTTTATAGATTAATAAGTGTTATTACTTATAATAATTTGAGCACTCATTAACATTGAATCATCTCATAATTCAGTCTCACACTACTCAGTATTGCATCATCATTACAATAAATATTCATCAACATCCTTGAGCCTTGAACTGCCATGTTTTTTGTGTTATAAACAATTAGCAATGGTTTACATAATCTGAAAAAGATTTTTAAATGTCAGATAAATTACATTTATTTACTTCAAATCTGTCATTTAAAATATCATCTTAAAAGTCGTAATTTGAGCTCTGAATGTCGAAAGCACTTCAAGATCATACGACATGTCATCGATGGTTTTAAACCCTATCAGCAGAGGAGATGATGCCTGAGAAATCGAATATTTGCTTTCCTTTCTGTTTGCTCAAAATAAATTTCCATAGATGCACTCCTGGTTTGGTGCACTGCCAACATTAGACATGCTTTAATCTTTATTAATGAATGTAGGTATGTCTGCATCACGAGATAGTAATAAAGTTTACATTAATATAAATATATAATATCATGATACAATTATTTTCAATTAAGTAGTTGCAAAAGTGTTACTAAAGCAATCAAATCAATAAAGCTTAGTTAGCAATTAGCAACTTAATTACTCACCCAATAATCTATCCCTAATCAAATAACTAACACATTTTCCCAGATAATAACTTAATTAAGCTAATAATTTATTAGAATATTGATCAAGATCAATTGATCAGTGAGAAATTATATCATATTATCATGAGATGCAATATTTGTCGGGTATGTGCAGGTTTATGCAGCTCCACACCAATTCAATAATGAATCCAACCCACAAATCACGCAAAACTCAACCCACAGCAACAAAAGCGATGACGAATCCACAGCCTGTGAGGACACCGTTGGTGACCGTGTTGTCGAGATAGGGATATTTGATGGTGTTGTCGTTGCAGTAGAAGCCCCTCCTGTATGGAGTGTTTACAGACTGGAGAACAATCCATGGCAGGAAAACTGAAAGTTTGAATCATTCAAGCATCTTTCAACACTTGAAACTTTGCTGTTACTGATGCAATCAGTTGTTGTTGATGAATTTATAATATCAACTTGTGGTTGTTGCACTGGCTAATTTAAGAAAACATGAAATGTTACGTTATTTTAAAAGATTATGGTCGTCCTAGCACAATTCAAAACTTTAATGAGCAAAGTTCAACATCATTAACCATACCACAAATTCTTCAATACTCAACGTAAAGGCTTATTCCAAAAATATATTACTTGATTTCCAGCATTTTCGCAGTCATCACGATTTTACTAAAAAAAATCATTTGACTGTAACACCCACTTATAAACAGACACAATAAGTCCACGAAGACTTTCGTAGATACATTCTTTAGGCCTTGCATCTCTCCCTAAAAAACAGATTAGACAATATCGGATCGCAGGTATATTATTTACAACAATAATACACATGCATCAACGAACCAGGTAGTTGTCGGCTGCCGTCTCCCACTTTAAAGTACAATCTCTCACTGAACTCTCTGATCAATATTCTAGTAACTTATTAGCTTAATTAAGTTATTAAAGTTTTGATACTATTTCATGTTGCGAAACACACAATGCAAATACCTATAAATAATCCATCATCACCAATTCTGAACCGCAGGAATTAAAATTCCTTTCAGATAAAGTTTGATGATTATTGTGATAAGTTCATTGTGATATTCAAACATTTATCAGTTTATAATGAGTACTAATATATGTAATAACCCTTAAATAATTTTGAATTCAGTTAAATTTGACAAAAATAACAAGACTTCTTGAGTGTCTAGCGTTTTTTTTTTATTTTACTTTTTGGCATGAAAACCATCCAGGATCAATTTTAATAATCTAGTCAAAATTTATTTTTTGTCAAAATTCATTTATTGTAAGATTTATTTACGTGTGCTATAAGTATTTAAAACTAATACAATTTTAAATGCTAACGTTTAAATTAACAAAGTCATATGTTTTAATTTAATTGCGATTAAATCAACACGAAATTAATCTTGTCTCAACTCGTGGATTTTTTTTGTAAGTTTCTCTTCCCTTAAACTACAGCAGAAAAAACAAATCTTTTGTATTTTTTATCTGGCGCGGCATTGGCATTGATATCTAGTTCTGTCTCAATTTGGCGTTCTCGGTGTCAAAGTTAACTCGATAAAATGAAAACAAGGCAGACGATGTTTTGAGCGACCTCCATTTATCGAGCAGACTAAACTAAGCTATTTCAAAATATTAAGCCAAGCATCTTCAAGTTTGTCTCAACAGATGGATCTATCAGGTAATTTTGTTTATTTTCGAAACGTTAAACTGTCGGAAACGAGTAAGATCTTGAGAAAGATTGTTGGTTTCGGCGAACCGACAGCGCTGATGACAAATCAAAAATGGCGCCCGTCGTGCGATCTACTGTAAACATGGCGACCACTTACTCAGACGTTTACGATCCCGCTTTCGAGATTGAGACCCGACATTTACCCAGGCATCATGTGACTTCTTAAGATAAACACAGATTGACATTTAAGAAATTAAACCTTTAAAATGCAGCATTAGATTCCAGACACATGAAACATCTCTGAGTTTGTTGCAATGGCACAACCTTTAATATAGCTGCAAGTATTGACACTGAAACATATTTGTAAAATAAATGTAAAAGTATTTTGCTGAAACATATTGTTGTGACTACCACATAATGTAAATAAGGATGTAAGACAATAAAGTTGTAATGTTACTGGATTTTTTTTATTTAAAGAGCATGTGGTTTAAAATAGAATAAAGAAAACTATTAAAACCTGAAAGGATGACACAGAATATGGAATTTATGCAATATTTTAATTTTTTTTTTTACAAAGATTTGCTTTGAGATTGTCAGGATATTCGAGTCATGTTCATTAATATTTTAGCCAAGAATTTTGACTCAGTTTAATTGAAGAATGTGGAAGTTTAAGTGAGATGTGGGCTTCACTCATCCTTCATTTAGTTTAGGAGTTTTATTTTTATAAGTTACTCCTGAGTGCTACCGAAATGTCTCTCGATACATTCATTCATCTTTGAATATCTGAATCGCTGTGTAATCAACCATAGAACATTTGATGAAGTCAGATGCATGTAATTAATTACTTCAAAAGTTCATTAGTGGCTAACATAAATGCTGCTAATTAAGAATTTGTTTTTTATTCTTTTTTTTTAAATAATTTTGAAAACCATGTGAGGAATGAATAATATTTATTGATTTTTCTTTTATCCCAGAAATTTAAGTACTTTTGTGATAAAAATCACAATTAGTAATAATTTTTGTGATGTGATTTTTGTTAAAAAGATCTTTTCACATTAAAACATGTAATCCACTTGTATGGATTTGCATCATGCAATAACCTGATGATGACCAAATAGAGGTTTAAACTAAAAAAGATTTTATATGATATTTTAAGATTTAGTGTTTAAAATTTAAAAATATATTTAAATATAATTTCATTTAAAAATTATTCTGCAATTTGTTGAAAGACAACAACTTCTGGGAATTTATTTAGCAATGAAAAAGTCACAATAATAATAATACAATAGCAATACAATATTAATTAAATGAAAATTAAAGTATAATCCGTACACTTTAGTTGTCGAGAGGTTTTCAGAAATTATTTTCATGTCCACAGAGAGTGAATTCATTCCGCTAACCATTAAAGATGAGCCATCATTTGATGATTCTTATGGAATCATCGGCAGCTTCTCAATAACCGATCTCAACGAAGACGAGTTCAAGATAGAGGTCAAAAACGAACCTGTTGAAGAACCAGAACCAATAAAAAACAGTAGGGAATTGTAAAATATTTTTGATTTACTTAAACAATTACAATATCATTATCATTCAGAATCACCGGTGGTAACCACAGCTGTTCAAAACCATCCACCAGAAATTGTTGAGGTGAGGCCGAGAAGGACGTCAAGAAAATCAAACAACATCCTCGTGTCGCAAAATGCCGCCGCCTCTTCGTTCAAGAGAGCTAACACTGTTAGTTTTAGCCAATATAATTACTTGATTTTATAATGATTTAATTCATAAATATGTTTAAATAAATAATAATAAATAAATATAGGCGCCTCTGACGCTTTGCAAATGGCGCATTATAAATTAACTATTATTATTATTATTATTATTATTATTATTATTATTATTATTATTATTATTAT
>MPNW01000122.1:228643-243047 GCA_011800805.1 Hirudo medicinalis
GCCTACACCTGCTGTCTTATGCCCGACGTCTGCAGCAACTTCTTCACGAGCTTCGGCAGTGAGAATGATGCGAGAAACAAGATGCAGAAGCACATCACACAACACGTCAAGGATCTCGTCGCATCCAGACAGAGTGGGTTTTTAACTCCAGTATAAGTATTCATTATGCCTTTAATTACCTGCACTTTTGACATGTAATTTGGACATTCCATTGCATTCAGAAACTTATGCACCAAAGTACAATTCACTTGTTATATTATAATGTATTATATTATATTATATTATATTATATTATATTATATTGCCAACTTATTGAATATCAACTACTATGGTCAACATACAAATTGGGAATCAACGTTTATAGTAATTTAGGGCATCACTGGTTAAAAATGGTTTATCATGTTAAATACCACTTAACGGCACTATTAAATTATTATTTTTAGGACATCTGGGAATTAAGTTATTTATTTGGCGATTATTAAATGTCACAAGAAATTAGCAAGTTAGTTTGTACAATTAAGCAATTGTACAATTAATCCTACATGCAGTGATGAAGCAATTCTGTATCATATTCCTTGAGGTCATTGGGCATCTACTTTAATAAATTAATTAATATTAGCAGTGATGGGACAGCCATTAGGTAACAGTTTGCAGATATTGTATTTATGGCACTTTTATAAGCTTAAATGATGTTTCATTTCAGAGGACAGGTCCTTTGTATTCACTGCTGAGGCTGTTCCAAGCAAAGCAGAAGAAGGTGAGGATTGTTATCATATTTGTTGTTGGAATATTGTTTATCTTGTGGATCTAGGGTTGTTTAGTTTAAAACAATTCCTTATATTTGGCTATAACTGAATGACATTGAACTTAATTAATTCAGTCACCACAACTAAAAAACGAAATCGAGTAAACACTCGCAAATCAGCCAAAGAAGCCCAATCAAAGTTAGCTGCGGGAACTGACGGTCGTGAAGAAGAAAGTGCCACAAAATCTTCCACGAGCGAAATATCTGCAGCTCCTGTGACTAATACCGAAAACAACGACATAGGCATCGACTTTGAAATCATTGACCTGAATGACATAAAACTGGAGGCAGAGGATGAGAGTAGTCAGACTCCTCTTTCTCTTCTCCTTTCTCAGTCGGATGACAGCATCCCCGGTACAAAGGAAAGTCGGAGAAGAAAAAGGAAGGGCGACGATGATGGGGACAAAGAATGGAGGATGATGAGGAGGAGTGGAAGGGCCAGGAAAGAGAAGGCCATAGAAACAAGCAACCCGCCCTCTGTCAGGTCAAACGTTTCTGAAGAATCATCTTCAAGTGAGAAAGAGCAGACAGAAATATCTAAACCTACATATGTCTTCGATAACAAGAGCTCGTGGTGTCTCGATCACAACTACGACATGCGACACTATCGTCCATCCAAAGAGGCAGAGCTGGACAATGAAGTTCTGGACGACGAGATCCAATATTGGGAGAAACTGCTGCCATGCTTCAAGCCGGAAAATATTTCTCGAATTTCAGACAGTGACGTGAGCATTGCTGTTTAATTTCCTGCAGATTTTTTGTTGATTTTCTAATGGCATTATCTTTTATTTTACAATAAATTCTCAGATCCCAAATCTGCATTTCTCACTTCAAACAGAGGAGAATGTAGTCCCATGCAAGCTCATCATTCCCATTCTAACAGTAAGCTCAAATGTGTTTTGTGGATGTCATCCTCTGTTTCTTGTTTTGCTAGTCTCTCTCATCTTGCTGTTGAATTAAAATAGTTTAAAAAGTTCTGTCGATAAAAACATTTCCAATGATACAAAGTTAAATTAAATCACATGTCCTTATTATGTGACTTATTATGTTGGTCCTTATGGTATGTGATGACCTCCAACCAGGTACCCAGATCCAGCCTGCCAAGAGACTTGAAGAAGCTTTCCAACAATCCATTTGAAGAGTGTGATGACATTGAACTTCCTCCTTCCGGTATAAAAGGTGAATTGTTTTTCTGCAAGACATGACAGAGTTTTGAATTTTTTCTATGTTTTCCTATGTTAGTGGCTTTTTGTCACCTTATGTTCAGTTGTTGAGTCAGGTGCTTGACTGGGGTTCATTTAAATAATCAGAAAAGATTTGGATTGTTTAAAACTTAACAACAATTGAGAATTAAGATTGGTGTCATTAACATTAATGTGTCAGACTAAATTTATTTTCGGTGTTTACATCAGTCATTTTGATCACTATGTAATTATTAAATGACAACAATTGTCCAAACAATTATCTGTGTTTAGAAATTACTGATTTCTTTAAAATTTATTTGCTAAAATCTTGAGTTCAAGTTTAATATTCAATTAGATTCTCTATAAAACTATCACCACAGGTTACAACCCTGACAATGCTGATCCTAGTAGCACAAAAGCAGGAACATTGAGTGATTTTGAGATTTATAAGGAGGTGGATTTCAGTGTGGATGTCACAGAGGAACAGATCAAGGAGATCGAAGCTATGAGGGGACGATGGACGCACGACCACATAAGGGTCCGTCTGCTGTTGTGGTCATTCTTTTCATGCTAACAATGTTTTGGAATATTTTAGTTTGCTTTTGCAATTTTATTTGGAGCTGGTTTTAAAACTGTTTATTTGATGTAACAAATTTAAAAACTGTTAATTAAGCCATGCCTATTTGTTTAATTGAAGAATTATTACTACTATAGTTGCTTTATTTACTACTATTAATATTTAGAAAATATGTTATTTTATGTAAATAATAAATAAATGAATAAAAAATAAATGACATTTTATGTGTTTTTCAGACGCTGTCAAAGTATTACTTGAAAGAACTCGAAGAGAATAAAGGGAAGAACAGAAGAAGGAAAACACTCTGCGGTTGCAAGATTTGCCCAAACAAGAAGTTCACAGCCATAACCACTCTGTACTACCACTATATAAGCCATACAGGTCTGTGCATTAGACTGTGACTCGTGACGGTCGTACTGTGGATCAGTCTTTGAAACATTTCACTGCATTGATAATAATAATAATAATAATAATAATAGTTAATTTATAATGCGCCATTTGCATAGCGTCAGGCGCTATCTATTAGTACTGTAGATAATGATAATAATAGTAGCTAATGAAGTATGCAGAAGATTTACTTGGCTAATCTTCTTTATGTTTGCTGTTGAGAACACACTTTTTCACTGTCACAGGATAGTAATAGATTACCAGCTACTTAAATGAGATCATTCAGCTTCAATTTGCTCATGGTATTCTGCAACTTCAAAAGATTGTGTATGCATTTATCATTTCTTAAAGTTTGTTTAAGATAAGTAGCTGAGTAGGTTAAATTCCTGCATGCATTAGTTTAGACATCAGTCATCAGTGTTCAGCCTGTAGGAGGGAGAGCCTTTGGATATGAACACTATATAAATGGTTGTGCAATTGTAGTGCCTTCCCAACCAATTCCAATACTTAGGATACTCAAAAATTGGCTAAACACTAATAAGTTAGAAACAGACCAGCCTCTCACCATATAACAAACACGTTACAATTTAATATCGAATTTCACATCTCCATATAATTCATCCACCAATAACATGAGGGCAGATATGTAGGGTTCCACAATGCTCTACGGACAGTTCTTCCAGCTGTATTTTAACTCATAAAATAACTTCTGCATTTTCTTCATGAACGAGTGATTTTATTACGACCTAATTTATTGCACTGCAAAGCACATTAATAGTGAATAATACTGAGTGCTGTCCAACAAATTTAATTACCTGAAGTAATGTAAAACAATTTCCAGGTGAAAAGCCCTTCAAATGTAGCAAATGTGACAAGGGCTTCACGAGGAGACACAGTCTCAATTACCATGCTATGACTCATAGCAACACAAACAGGTTCAAGTGTCCAGTTTGCCTCAAACAATTCAGGCATACGAGTCATTACAAGGTCAGTGTAAATTCAATTCTTCTATCATATGCGGTTGAAATTATATATTACGATATATTAGTAAGCTTTTTCTAACGATTCTTGGATTATCATATGCTTTTAGATGGTAATGGTTGCCCCATCATAAATTTAATGATGGGTTTACAGATGCTAATCCATAAGCTGGCCTTATAATGAACTTTGTCATATAATTTGTTTCAAATTTGCTTTTGTCATTTGGTAAGCAGTTTTGGTGGTCTGACATTTGCCTATTTTTATTGGACTTAAACTGCAATTAATTCTTTACATTCTCAGGATCATGTAAAACAGCACACAGGCGAAGATGAGTGCCACTGCAAGCTCTGCAACACGACATTCAAAAGCAAAACGGCATTCAATCGCCATCTGAAGACAAAACACAACATCATAATCGTAGGGTCGAATAAGGCTTCTCGGGTCATGAGTCCCAGCAAGATCAACCAACTTCATTTGGAACAAGAAGCCGAAGCCAAGGCCGGTCAGAACTCCGTCATCATGGGCACCGTCGAAAGCTCTGGCATTCTCTCCACCATTATCAGCAACGGGCCAACCCAACAAAATGCGGACGTGCCGAATCAGTCACAATCTTCTTCGACCACGATCTCTCAATCTGGCAACACATTGGAAGCTTTATTAAGTGAAAAATCTTTCTTGGATTCTAATTTTGGCTTCAACATAAAAACAGAACCCTTGGATGTGCCGGGCGATTCGGGCGTGATGCCTGCCAACGTCATCCTCATCCAGCCCGAAGAATTTTCCAACGAACAGGATCAGTCGGCTGCAATCAATAAAGCGATAATGAGAAGACAGCCTAGAATACTTAAGCCCAGGATTGGATCGAAATCTTAAGCTAGATGTTCAGACCACATTTAATTACTTCAACCATGTTTTGTTTATCAAAACTATTTCTTGCACAAGTTCAGATAGAAATCTTATTTTCTCCCTTCTGCTCATAGGACATTTTATTATCCTTCTTTGGTAAATTTATTTAAATTTATTTTTCCATTTATTTGAGCAGACAACTTTTCTTTCATTTGGTTCATATTAGATTATTTTTACCATTTCTTTCCCATTTAAAGATTAGAACTTCACATTTCTTTTTTGAACTGTGGGACTATTTTTTGCAGTCTATGATTTGTTTTTGGTGTGAATGTGTGCCATAACCTTTTGCTTGAAGCTTTAATTTAGTTACCATATTCAATCATCACTGAGTATACCCGTAATAGTTGAATGTTATACTAGGAATTATACAGCTAAAAAGTGAAAAACATCTTGACTGCCTTTTCAAATAAAGGTTAATGGCCGACTATTTACAATGTTTTTGGTTATAAATATTTATCTGTGTCGGCCATTTGTATTAGATAATAAAATGTTGTGAAGAATCGAATGCACGACCAAAACTAAACTAAACCCTTTCGTTTGAGAGGCGGATATCTGGACAAGATAAATTCCTCGGTAGAAAGCTCCTGTTAACCCTAATTGGAGTTTGAATGTTTAGTCTGTCTTAGTACAAGAAGCTTTGCCATTTAAATTCAATGTAATTATTCTGGCATTATAGGGAATTTAGATGCTCCTGCAGAAACTTTTGAAATGTCAGTTAATGAAGTTAAGTGCGGTTATTTTTGTGCGGGTCGTGAATCCCGCTCTTTTCTAGTTAAAGACAATGTAATTCTTAATTAATGAGCGAATGGAATGAGCGAACTTCGAATCGGGAATTGTCACGCGGGTTAAACCTTTGGCGAATAATTCTGCTTGGCTTTGAGTCCATGGCGAGTCATCTTATGAGTTCTGTTTTCGTCTATGTGACAAATCCAGTTGAAACTGCAGAACTCATTTTCGGTTGTCGATTTCTGATGTCGCCGTTAATGTCCACATGTGGTGAATCATTACTAAAAATGAATTTTCATTGATTTAAGTGAATTTTCAAATGATTTGATTAGGATGAAATCTGCTTTGGTAGGCATATTCATTGCCCTATGTGTTTTTGAGATGTCCAATCTTAATGATCTTGAGCCAAAAAGTGAACTCTTTAGAAGTAATGAAGCATTTATAGAGCGCCCTGATCAAATGGTGAAAGAATAAGGCATGCAGCACTAATATTGATAAAACAGTTAAAGACTAAATCTTTAAATATTAAAGCATTAAAGTCAGTAGGATCGTCAACTATGCGAGAGCCGCAACTTTGGCAATAAAGTGTTCTCGATCATAAAGTTTGGAAATTTAGTTCTGAGACCGTATAAGTGCTCGAGAACATTTCACAGAATCTCAGATATTTTGTTGAAGTGGATGATGCACAGACTGTCAGCTCGACCAACCTCTACTACCGAATGAAATTTTTACATATTAATTAATAATTAGTTCATAAATGTAAAAAACAAAACACCAAATAATTTGTAAAAACCGACATCAAAATTTTTACAATTAATAAACTTTAAAACATCTACATTAATTATGAAAGAGGCTTTAATATTTTATTACTCAGAATCATCGACTTAGAAGCTTTTTAATAACATAATTTATTTGCGATAGCAGAAATTACAAGTTTAAAAATCTGCCTGATTTAAAATTTTTCTCGCACGAAATTCAACTTCTGCTTCTTGGCGCTCATTGCTTATTTTAAACAGTCAGCAACTGTTTGGGTGGTCATTTATCGACCGTATTTTGGTGAAATAGTTTGATTTTGTTTCTAAATGTCATTAGAAATAACATTGGGTTTCAAGCAGATGTCAGGTATTTTTTTAATCAATTGAAAACATTAATTGATATTAAGTTTATTATTTTATTTGTCTGCCATTTTAAGAATATTTTTGTTCTGATATTGCTACTAGAACAACCCTAGTTGTTACGAATATGAAGTGGTTACATAACAATTAATGGTAATTTTTTCATTAAATGGTTATCCGATATTGAATATAAAAAATATTATTGGTGCCAGTAATTTGCTGGTATTGTTATTTTGTAAAATGATCGCACTGGCAGATTCCGTGGGCTATTAATTTTAATAAACAATCTAAGTTAGTGATTAAGTAATATATATTTAAGCTTGAGCTTGTTCTTATTTTGATTTATGATGTATTAAGATTTATGATGTTTCAAGAATTCACAAATTTTTTGTCGGTATTTTGCAGAAGGCGGCAACAACAAATATCTTATTAGATATTATTAGACAAAATAATTTTAATCTTTTAGATACATTAAGGCATACATACGTTTATTTTAACGTGTACAATTACATGCAACTGTTTTGTAACTCAGAATACGATTTCGGCCTCTCGAAGATAAAAGAAGAGCCAATGGACTCTGGTTATGGTGCTGGAAAAACACTTCTGCTGACAGACCTCGATGGCCAGATGGAAGTAAAACAGGAGCCCCTTGGTGTGCCTCTTAGAAATGGTACGATTTACAGTTGGAATTATTTTTTGGTTTTATCGATTAGTAGATGAATTGATGACTTATATGTCTTGAAATGTTCTTAGATGCTCCAGTAGACCAGAATATTTTCTCAAGAAGTGAAGAAGTGAAGCCCAGAAGAACCACCAGAAAGTCGAACAACATCCTCGTATCTCGTAACGCAAATGACTCGTTAGTCAGGAAAGCACGAAAAAATATCGTAAGGAAATATTGGGATTTTCAAAATATTTAAAACGCTAATCTAGCTAAATTATTAATATTGAAAATAAACTTGAAGACAAATCGTATGATGATAGTATAACTACAACGATAATATTAGTAATATTCATAAAATGTTATTATTGATGTTATGATTTATTTGCATTCAGGTCAAGCAGATACATACTCTGGATGATATTGCTAGCATGAACGGCAAGCAACTTGTTCAGAATTTTTCAGAACTGTCCTTCAACGAGATGACCAAGTACTTTGCCTACACCTGCTGTCTTATGCCCGACGTCTGCAGCAACTTCTTCACGAGCTTCGGCAGTGAGAATGATGCGAGAAACAAGATGCAGAAGCACATCACACAACACGTCAAGGATCTCGTCGCATCCANGCCTACACCTGCTGTCTTATGCCCGACGTCTGCAGCAACTTCTTCACGAGCTTCGGCAGTGAGAATGATGCGAGAAACAAGATGCAGAAGCACATCACACAACACGTCAAGGATCTCGTCGCATCCAAACAGAGTGGGTTTTGAATGTCAGTCCTTTCATTTGGACATGATTTATGCATTAAATGATTTAATCATGTACTTGTGTACTTTTCGCTAAGATATTACATCCCTATTATTAAACTTTCATGAAATCATAAAATCGACTGACGTGTCGAACATGTCTTCCAATTCCGAATTGTTATAGCGATATTGTACATATTCTGAGCAATAAACTGTTAACTAAGTATCTTCATTTGTATTTGAATGATGTAATCATGTGACGATGACATGAAATGACGTAATGCTGAACCTTGTGATGTTGTTTGCAGGAGACAAATCCTTTTCATTCACAGCTGAAGCAGTTGTCAGCAGGGCAACCGTTGAAGGTGAGATTTTGTAAAGATTTACATTTCAACAACTTATAGGATTGTTAATATTGTTTAAACGAGAGATTGAAAATAATGTTTCTTAGCACTTTCAAATTGATAAATCCTTGACCTGAATGTTTCCGACACATTCCAGTTTCAACGAAAAAGCGTGTTCGTCCCCAGCAGCCCTCCACAGGTCCACCGAATAAAGTTAGCAGATATGTTGAGTCTTTCTCGGACATTCCGAATTCGACAGAGTCTGCAGATGTATCACATGCTGATGCGGTATTTACGGGCGCACCATACATAAACATACATGTATCACCCCTAGAAACACCAGATGATGATCAGCCCTTAGACCTACGAACCACGTTTCGGTCACAAGAATTCGGAGAAATTATATATTTCCAAGAGGAAGAAATGCTCGATATAGGGTACAGTGTTGAAGTTGACAGTCAACAGATAGAGTCGGGGAAGGATGAATCTTGTTACTTGTCAGACGAAGAGTCTGCTTTAGTCATTCAGGAAGATGAAGAAAATGCAGATGCTACTTGGAGCTTTCGCAGTAAGAAAATTGGAAGTTTTGACGACGACGAAGAAGAATGGACGTTTCAGAAAAAGCCAGCCAAGAGGAACAGGGAAGGCAAAGAACTCGTGAAGTCTACAAATGAGTCTTCTTCCAATTCGCCCGATGTTTTGTCGTCTGATCGCAATTCGTACGACATAGACGATATTACTTTTGATCTCAAAAATGTGTGGCTCTTGGATCATAATTACGACGCGCGACACCACAACCAGACAGGAGGAGAAAGTCAGGCGATTGAAGATATGGACGATCAGCTCAGCCACCACGAGAAACCTCATCCAGGTTTTGACCGAGGAGCAACCGATAGGATCGACGATGGCAACGTAAGTATCATTTCTCCTCTGTTATCCATCTTCAGTCTGTCTCCATGCTGTTTCACTCCAACAGCTTCCGACATTGCATTTTTCGTGTCCATCAGATGAGAATGAGATTCCATCGAAGCTCATCATTCCCATTGTGAGAGTAAGCCTCATTTCGGAGTGGCCATTAACAATTCGCCTGCCGATCACGATCTTTTAAGTAACTTATGTCCCTCAAATAAGATGAGCCATTAATTTTTTGTATTGCTAATTATGAAATGTTAGTAGCAATTCTGGAATTTCTGGGGTTTCTTACAGAAGTAAGAAATAATAATAATAATAATGTGATCGTGAAAGTGAAATATAATGACAGCCCTGAAATCTTTTAAACAACTTCCAAATAAAAAATGTTGTTAATTAATAGGTGCCTTTGCCTAACCTGCCGAACTTGATTCAACTTCTAAACGAACCTTTCCCTGAGGATAGCAGCGACATCGAAGAACCTCCATCGAAACGACATAAAGGTTAGTTTTGGCGACATTAGTTCTTTTATAAATTCTTTCATCGGCTTCCTTCCACCAAAATCATTCTGTGGATTCCACTCTAAAACAGCCCATTGATTTGAAACTCCTTGGTATTAATCTGCTTGCAACCATTCGAACACGTGTCTTTCAGGTTTCAACATAAAAACCGAGCACTCAAATTCGACAGAAGATGAAGATGAACAACATCATCCCAATCAAACCGCTGAACCGATTCGACTTGCATCAGAGGAAGAAGTCAAAGAAATTGAGGCGATGAGAGGTCGCTGGACGAAGGAGCACGAGAAGGTGTGAAGGCTTTCATCTTTACTTGTTCAAATATGATATCGCATTAATGTTTTCTTCTATTTCATTCATTTTAAACTTTAAATGTACTTTCTTGCATTTCTGATTACATGGTGGATGACATAAGTTAATTAACGAAATTAATTAATTTACATGATTAAACTACTTATTTAAGAACCAATTTTTCATATTTTCAGATCCTAGCCAAATACTACCTTAAAGAACACGAAGAAAATAAAGGCAAGAATAAGAGACAAGGAGGGCCGTGGGTCTGCAAGATTTGTCCTGACAAGCAATTCACCGCTGGCACCACGCTGAGCTATCATTACAAAAGTCACACTGGTCGGTTAAAAACAAGTTCATATGGTTAATTAAGTCCAATTCATACATCGAAAGGTGAAGCGTCCAGCTTTATTTAGTCATCATTCGATGTCTAAATGTAGATTATAGCTAACAATCACTTTATTATGGTTTATTGGTTGATTTACAGGCGAAAAATCTTATCAATGCAGTGATTGTTTTAAAACATTCACAAGAAAACACAGCCTCGACTATCACACAATGACGCACACCCAAACAAATAGGTTCAAGTGTCCCTTCTGCGACAGACAATTCAGACATACAAGTCATTATAAAGTTGGTTGTCTCCATTTATTTTCAATGCAATTGACCTCATACTTATGATTTAATTAATTAATTAATTAATAATAATAATAATAATAATAATAATAATAATAATAATAATAATAATAATATATGAATCAACGCTTCCTCACCAAGCGAANATAATAATAATAATAATAATAATAATAATAATAATAATAATAATAATAATAATAATAATAATAATAATAATATATGAATCAACGCTTCCTCACCAAGCGAAACTTGAAGGCTTCGCAGTAATGCAATGCTCTCCTTATAAGAGAACCAAGATCGTCTCTGACGCTTCGCCATAAAAATTTATTAATATTATTATCAAAATAATCATAAAATTTAGCAGGCATAGCTATTATCCAATAGCATTTAGAGGATATAACAAACGCGTTTTAGTAAAGAGTCACCAATATATGACGATGATGACGATGACTATAATTAATTATTCAATCTGATCACAACAGCGGATTTGAAGTCGAGCATTTGTCGTAACTCACTGTTAATTTGTCTCCATCAGAATCACGTGGAACAACATAAGGGCGAAGAAACCTTTCACTGTGACGTCTGCAGCATGACCTTCAAGAGCAAGACGACCTTCAAGCGTCACATGAAGTCCAAACACAACGCCAAACTGTCTCCAAGCAACAAGGTGTCCAGAGTCATGGACCTGAGCACGATAAACGAGCTTCATCTCAAGTCTGTAACTGGTAATAATTCCACCAACAACGAAGAGGAAGAAAATGTCACTGAGAACGTGTCAATTGATGCAAATACAAATGGCATCTCAGATGCCAGTGATTCTCAATCTGAAACACTAAATGGACAAGCAGACATCGATCACCCAACCGGAAACCCTATGGACCACGGATTGAATTTCACGGTGAAGACAGAACCCTTGGATGATCCTTTTTTCGGAGCTCTGTCAGACAAAGTAATTGTAATACAACCTCTGGATGAGGAATATCCAGTTCCCAGTATAAAGCCAAAGTATAAGCCCAGCATTTCGTGGCGTCCGTTGGGGAAAAAATCGAGACGGAAGTAATAGGTGACTTTCAGGACCACCAAGTTCTTCTATTTGTTTTTCGTCGTTTTTTAAAGAGAATTTGTTTGTAATAGCGAAATCTTGTTGTTTCCTCATTGTTGATTTATTTATGTAGTTCTAAACGTCAATTCATTGGACTTGGATTAACTCGAATTTCCCATTTCGAATAATTTTTGTTTAGCGAATGACAATTCCGTTGCAATTCAATTTTTTTTTTAATTTAAGATTCATAAATTTATTGTATATATTTCGCTTATTTTCATTAAACGCATTTTTGTGATTATTTTGGTGTGTCTTACCATTAAGATTTTTATAAATCTATTAATAATGATTTAGCTTAATTTTTTAAAGTGGATCAATAAATTTAAAGAACTGTTATTCGTAGGAAATCGATTCAAATGGCTGTCTTTTATTAAATAATTATTGAAGTTTATAATCTTTGGCACACAGTGTGAGCAGTTAATCCTAACGTGTATCACTCAAAATATATCGAAAACTTTTCCAAACAAATTGCAGTGGAAGAAAAACCAGAAGTTTGAAAATAAAGAAAATAAGGACTCAGCAAGACTATTGGATATATATCACATACACTATCATACATCACACAACAGAAATGATTACTTTCAGGATTAAAATAGATGCGATTAATTAATCACAAGTTGTTGATATCCCCTGAGAAGATATTCTGACAAACTAATTTATTCGAAATGATAATTCGAAAAATTAAATTCGCGAGGAAATGAATAGACCTCCTTGCAGTTACGTATATCGAATACACATATCAATAAATCAGAAAATTGCAATTAGAACGAACAGAAGACATGGTCATCTCTTTTAGAGGTTAAAAACTTACACATGTAACTTAGCTTAAACCTTTTAGTAAAAAAAAGTAATTTATCCATGCATTATTTGAAGCATTATTGGAATCTAATACAAAGGAACTTTAAATAAATTTAAATGTAAAAGACTTGATATCAATTTTTAAAGATTGAAAAAAAATTCATAAGCAAAATGGATATAAAATATTGGCTTATATTTGCATCAGCAAGCGGCTTAAGGGTGAACGACCACGCCCTGAGTTCCATGAATATAATTAAGCGTCCCATTATAGATCACTCTCAGACATGAATTATTAATTAGACCTAGACAACAAAGACTCTCCGACAAATATAAAGTTCATTTTAGTCACAAAAATTGATTGAGCATGTTGATTAAAATTATTAAAATACTACTTAATTAATTTAGAATAGTTTCTTCGAAAAAATCGTGCATCTTGCTCAAGCTTGCGACATTTAAATAGCAAAATTAATTATTTCTAATTACACATTAAATTTAATGTTATTACTTAATTATTATTCTTTATATCAAACATAAAGTTACAAAGTTTACATTTAAAATATTCATGGTATAGCATTTATTTACTTTTAGATGGTGCGTAAGAATTTCTATGTTACAGTCTAGTAGGAGACTTGCATAACAATCCGAAGGCGTTCGCAAAGCCTTAATCAAAATATGTTAGGTTCAAATAGTCAAACATCGACAGTAGAAACTTTTGCCTCTATATCCTATGTCGAAGGATATTTGGAAAATGCCGACTATCTTCCTACAGAATTGCAATACTACATAACACATTATAGAGAGCTGGCATGTCAAATAAAAGGTAATGGGAACCTACATTTTTCTAGTGATTTACTTATAGAATCAAGTATTTCACAATTCATCCATAGAAATTTCTGCTGACATAATGAAATACAATGAAGCTGTTACGAAGTCGCTCGATGCATCTCAGAAAAAACAGGCCGTACTTCAAATTCAGAGATGTCTCATAAAGCAAAACGAACTGGGCGATCAAAAACTCGATATTTTGGCCTTAATGGCTGATCTCATTGAGAATAAAGTCAGAGAATTGGAGACAGATGAACACTTTGGTGAGTGATTTATTGTATCAATTATTGTTCTTTCCATGCCATTCGCGTGGGACAATGTTGTTGTCATTCAAACACTCAAGAACCTCATCAATAGACATATTTTACATCAACAGATGTTCCAACTCAGCCAACAAACACAAACTCCTCAAAAGAAGAAGAAGTCATTGCTGCAGAGAGCCAGAGCAGATTATCTGCTGATATTCCATCCAGCCTAAACACACGGTCATCCAACAACCACAATAACAAAGTTGAAGAGAAACAGGATAGCAACAAACGCAAACGACATGGTCGACACAGGTCATCTACACAACAAGAACAAGTATGCACCAGAGAGGATGACAAGAAGGTTGGTGCCAAACAGATGACCAACTTTATAAGATTTCTACTTTAATTGCTTTATTAATTCATAATATGCACACCAACTCTTGAAAAGCATCAATTATGGGCTGACCTATCATTTTGCTTCAAGTTAAGAAGGGGACTGCTTAATTGCACAGCCTCCTACTCTCTCCTACCCTCAACATATTCTAGGACATGTGTTCATAATTTTAAACTAAGAACTGTAAAATCAGATGTGAAACTACTAAGAATTTCTTCTGTAACTGAGTCATTAGATCATGGAACTCCCTGC
>MPNW01000122.1:243439-257522 GCA_011800805.1 Hirudo medicinalis
CTCTCTCCTACCCTCAACATATTCTAGGACATGTGTTCATAATTTTAAACTAAGAACTGTAAAATCAGATGTGAAACTACTAAGAATTTCTTCTGTAACTGAGTCATTAGATCATGGAACTCCCTGCTGCTGATTTGTAAATTCATCATCTGTTTCTCGTTTTGACTCGGCTATTTGTGAACTTAACTTAAATCAATGTCTCATCTACTCAAATCAATGTCTCATCTACTCAAATCAATGTCTCAAATACTTTCTTTCTTTTTTTTGTGTCCACAAACGAATGTATTCCATTTTTATTTTTGAGCTGTAGGAGCTTAGTTTAGTTTTTTGCTGCCATTGATGCTTTTGCTCAAATTTGTGCATTTCTGTTTTCTTGAGTTCACTTGGTCATGTAAGAGGTCGAATGACCCTTTGACCGAAGTTGATAATAAATAAATAGAAATAAAAATAGCTATTTGAAACCCATGTTGTAATGAAGATGTTGACTGGGTGTTATTGAACAGTTGGAGTGCAATTGTTCACTAATTAAGTTCAATTATTACATAATTACATTAAGGGAGATTATCACTTGCATGTGTTTGAAGTTGCTAGCAATAATAGCTGTTCTGTTCTTTTTACATAACTATGCACAATAATAATAAAATAATATTAATAACAGTAATCATAATAATAACTTATATGTATTGTTTGTGAAGTAAATATACCTCATACGGATCAACTTGTTCATACTTAATTTCCTGGTTAGATTTGGTATTTGCTCTGACTTGATATTGAGCCTCTGAATTTTTTAAAATGCATTAAATCATTTTCTTTCTTTCCATCATTGAAAGGAGGAAGAGGAAAGGCCAAAGAAGAAAAAGACAAGGAGAGACAAGGCCAATGACAGGTTACAAGGTGGTGCAAAGATTATTGGAAATATTGACCCCAATGAACCTGTGTACTGCAGTTGTCGTGAGGTTTGTAATTAATGTCATTTTACAATGACCTGTTGCTCTTGATCTATTACTATTTCATTATTATGCATTATTTCATCTCCAGGTTTCCTACGGAGAGATGATCGGATGTGACAACGATAACTGTGACATAGAATGGTTTCATTTCCGTTGCGTCGACCTGACCCACAAACCAAAGGGCAAGTGGTTTTGCCCCGATTGCAGGGGCGACCGGCAAAATGTTATGAAAACCGAACTGGTCGAGCAGCAAAGGAGGGCCAAGAAAAATGCTGCCGTCGCCATAGCGGGATCTTGCGGGGATTGAAGCCGGGATCGTGTGTTATTATTATTATTGTTGTTGCTTTATTTTTTAAGGACAATTGTTTAACTGTATCTAAATCTCTAGAATCATTCTGTTTTGGTAGAACTTGTAAATAGGTGTTGGATATGAATGAGTCAGAAGCCTTTGTTTGGGAGTCTATTTTTGTTCTGCTACGAATTATTTGTAGTCGATGACTCGATTAAGCCAGACGTTTAAGCAATCAAAACATGGGTGGATGTTGCAGATGAGTTTTGAGTAGCCTGTTGAACCTCATTTGAAAACCAGTTCTTGTGGAGCATTTTACTTGTTTGAGCTGTTTCACAATGGATTGAAAAGTTATAAATGGCTAATTTGTGGACATCGCTCATGTCAGAATGTCCATTCCATTCTTTTTTGAGCATCACATGCTGAGGAACATCTTGATATTTATAATGCTTCAGTGGAGGCAGTTACAAGAAGATGCTTTTAAAAACTCTTGGTTTTTGTTTGGTTTTTTTTTTTTTAGGAAGGAAGGAATTTTATTTACCATGAATAACAAACATATAAACATTAAACAATAGGGTCAGTCTTAAGGAAGCGTTATTCTGGCTTAAGTAATCAGTTGAAAGAACTTTACATTATTTTGAATTGGAGGGTTTTATTTATAGTTTGT
This sequence comes from Hirudo medicinalis, assembly GCA_011800805.1. Lineage (NCBI taxonomy): Eukaryota > Metazoa > Annelida > Clitellata > Hirudinida > Hirudinidae > Hirudo > Hirudo medicinalis. The sequence goes on from MPNW01000122.1 coordinate 245,346, forward strand.
TACCTTTGAAGTCACAAGCTCATTTCGCTTTATTTTGATCTGCCCTCACTTTTAAGTTAAAGTAGTTTTTTTTGGATCTATTATAGGTGGCGCTTTATGAAAAACTACGAAAAGGCCAGTTGTTCGAGCAAAAGTCAGACTAGTTATTTCTCGTGTTGACAATCAATGATGAGTAAGGTCACAAGCGGATGTAGCTTGTGCCTCCATTTCTGTTTACTTAAGAAACACCTCAGTTTACCAATAGAAAAGTTATGTCTTATATATCAACTTAAAACCCCTCCCTAGTAACGGCGACGGAGCGTGATAGGGTGAACGTACGGGTCCATGTGGCCCAGTGACCCTGGGAAAGTCCCCGGACATCGGGCAGCGATGCCGTGGACGGTGGTCCGATCCCTCGTGCAGATGCCCTCCTCGTCAGAGCTGAGAACCGGTTGAGCTCGGGGGTTGCGCGGGAAGTAGTCACAGCACAGTAATCGATTACTGGGGCGTTGGCGTGTCCTCCGTTCCATACGACACAACGGGGCTTATCGTCGCCGTGGTTTTGATGAGGTGTTTTGCGTTCGCGCTTATCTTCCGACTTTGTAACGAGGTTTATCTTTTCCTAGAGCTTCGATAATTTAATTTAACATTTAATTAACGTTAAATTCTTACATAATATTTGACATCAATAAACTTTCAATGTCTCCGTTTGAAGAGTGCAAGAACGAAATGCTCGCAAATTAAATGAGTAATTTCACAAGGCGCAATTTTTGTCGAGTTTCGAATGTACTTTGGAATGTACTTTCAAAAAGAACTAGAGCAGTGAATATATCACAGACGCAGACAGTTTCAATAATTTAAAAAAAAAACCCCAATGCAATTGTAAGCCCAAAGCGACAGTCATTTGCAAACTTGCGGTTTGTTTGCTCTTTGTGTGATTTCGAACGCGAACCTTGCCTCATGCAAATTTATCGTCTCAAACGCTTTATTCATATTTTTAAGGTCATAATTCTTAGGCGCGCACACACTACCCAGCAAGGATAGTCCGGGTAGGATACTAACCAGCTGAAAGGATGCTTAACAATGCACAGGTAAAACAGATGACGCAGATACAAATTCCTCACAATCGCGATTGTTACTAATAGTGATATTAGATATGCCGTAAATAAAAAAAGTTACAAGCAGCGAAATCTATGGCAAGCTAGATTCACCTTCATCGTCAAGACACCAAATTATTCTAACACTGCTTGCTAAGATGCCCCTAACGAAAAGAACAACTTCCTTTGAGATACATAAATTGCTCGCCAAAAATCCAGAATATAATAAAGAGTTGTGTGTTGAATCATCTCTAATGTAGATCTGCATATTGAGACTAAACCATACCCAACCAAATTATAAAAATATTATTCGAAAAAACCGAAATCAAACAAATCTCCTTCATTAAATTTATTATGTGGCACTAATTCATTAAAAACTGTCAACCTGGACAAATGTTGACAATCGTATTGCAACTAAACTTCCAACATTTTGGACTAAATTATTAAAAAGAGCCTTCTGCTTCAGGAGGAGGCCTCAATCAATCATGTGGCAACGAAACTCACGACATGCAACGCTTGGCATCGGAAATCTTGTCGGTAAGTGACTCGAACCACATGTGATGAAGATGATAAGTTGCAAATTACATGTCAAATCAATTACTAATTAACTTATTTAATAAAACCGATAATCTAACACATTGAATTGAAAGGCTCGAACAATAAACCAGCTTATATTATTTGAATGATAATATTCGTAAGTCCTGCCAAATGCTGAATCCACACCAGCTCACAATGAACCTATTGAATGGGAAGACATGGCAAACAATGTGATTGGACAGAAAAATGAAAAACAAATAATTCAAATTAATGGCAATAAATATTAATAACAATATTCAACAAATCATGACTGATTCACATTACTTTATAACATTAATAATGATAATAATAATATAATAATAATAAAGATAGTAATAAAATGATTTAATAACTAATAATTGCATACTCCAAGAAATTTAAATGTGAAATTTGGATCATCAGCTGAATCTAACGTGCTTCACAATCTTGCCGCCACATCTACTATCACATATCACATATCACATATCACCATCATCATCATCATCATCATCAGCACCACAAGTGACATTCAGTTAAGGTTAGTTCAACAGAGGAAGATGGTTTTAGCCATCCCTGAGGCAGCAGCACCGTTTATGAAACTTCACTCCTTTGTTCCTCCTTCATTTCTTTATTCTTTCATTCAGCCTCCATTTTCCCCTCCAACTCTAACGATTCAAACCTTTCTTCTGTTTCCTTGCACGAGTCACTGTCCTCTATGAGAAAAGGTTAAAGGTTAACTTATTATAAATCTTTAGATTAGTGTGTTAATTAATAAATGTTCTAGTTAATTAACATATATTAATTTATAAATATAATAGAGTATATATAACAAGCAAGGTATGATTACATAAAATGTTATTTAAAGTCTTTTGTAACAAATAACCACATTAACACATTTGTATATTATTATTATATTATATTACTACATTATGCCAAACATGAAACAATTACTCAACAATTTATTTTTTACATATTTATTAAAATAATTAAATACTGAACTTGTCTGAACCAATAAATTACATTAGGAATTAATCTCCAAAAAAGCAGAAAATAATCTACATACTACTTTCTAGAGGCCTGAAGACAAGGCATTTGAGGATGTCTGAGAGGGACAATATGCCTGCCAATGTGTTGTCCTTGTTGACCACAATCAGCCTATGAACCTGTGAGTGTGTGTGTATGTGATTAGTTTGCTCATGTGAAACACTGGAATTGAAATAATTACAATTTTTACTTTGCAATTATTCAATTGATTTAATTCCATGATTAATTAACATATTCAAACATTGCCAAGTAACTAATTACGTAGATGTAATCATGTGAGCACGATTAAATGGACATTAATCAATTATTATTAGTCAATTATTATTAATTGTAAGCATTATTATATTTAACTATTAATTGGATTGCAATTTGTAATTGATTTTTGTAATTAATTAATAAGTAATAATTGAGTTGTTAATGAATAAATAATCACCAATTAGCAACAGTCACTAATTAACTAACTACTGAGTAGGTGCTAATTAAAAATCATTTGATTGTTAATTAATTTAATAATTAATAAAAGAATAATTAACTGATTAGTTACTAATAAGCTATCAGCTAATAATTAATTAACCATTAGCAATTACTTAATAATTAGCTGACAGCTCATGGGTAATAATAATCGATTAGTAAATAATTACCAACTGAAAATTAACCAATTACTAATTAGTCGCTTGTTAATTATTTGTCAACTAGTTGCTTGTTAATTACTTATTCATTAATTTCTGAACCATTATTAATGAATTGATTAAACATGATGATTAATCAACACAACCAATCAATTGCCTTTAGCAATCATGTGTAATTAGATTTAATAATAATTAGTTATTAATTGATTGAGTAAGAAAACAATTCATTAGCACAAAATCTAACAGAAGCAGAGACGATCTTTCCTATGACAGACTTGAGGGTGTCCTGAGTTTTGCAGGTGAACATGTGAACATACTCCTGCATCATATATCATGTATAATAATCATAATAATAATAATTATAATAATAATATTATATTAATATAACAATATATAATAATATAACATTATAATTATTAAAATAATATTACTATAATAATGATTATTATTTTTATTTTTATTAAGAGATGAGAACCTTTCTTGTCCAACAAAGTCAATTACAAACACAATGCCCTCAAATAAACAGCAAACAGAAAATGAAAGCAAGAATTTGCAAGAGGTTAACCATAAGTCAATTATAAGTATAAGACTATTAAAATTAATCAATTAATAATAATAATAATAATAAATAATATTAATTTAAAAAATTACAAATATTAATTACAACTCACCTCTGGTTTATTGGGCAGGATTTCCCTAACAGGTAAGTCGAGGTTGTTGTACAATTTGTCATAGGCCAGCCTCTGGAATATGGATTAGTTGAAGTTTTATTAATCAATAATAATAATAATAATAATAATAATAATAATAATAATAATAATAATAATAATAATAATAATAATAATAATAATAATAATAATAAACAACAACAACAATAATANAAGTTTCCTCACAAATCAGTCTGCTTCAATTTACAAGCTTTTGTAAACTGCGGCTTCACAAAGGCCAGTTCCAGCATAAACAACAACAACAATAATAACTATTACATTCTCCATTAAAGTTCATATTATTTTAAACTTATCTAACTTATTATTTAAATGTGGGAAAATATTTTTTGTAGAAGGATATTTATTCATAAAAGTTAGTTTATAAAACCAAGATGAAACAAGTGACTTCAAGCTTTGAAAGTTTGTATTTCATTTCAAGATCCAAGTCGTTTGAAATCATCAACGATATTTTGATAAATAAAAACTTAAAGACCAAGGTATGGTGGAAAATAGTTGTAAACAACGCCGCGTCCGATAAACTGATTCCATAAATTTATGAATCCATAACAGAGATTCTGAAACCACAGTCCAAAAAACATAATTTTAGAAAGTTAAGACTCAAATAAATGTTCATTTAAAGTTAGGATAAATGATAATTATGATATAGTAACTTAAATCAGTACAAAAAATAAAGAAACTAAAAATTAAAAAACCAACAATCTCGAGTGGTTGTCACCAACCGAAAAGTCAAACTTGGAGAATATTCCGACGAGCTTGTTGCCGGAGTTTACGACGGGGACTGCCGAGACTCTGTACTCGAGGAACAACCTCACTGCCTCTATGAGGGTAGTGTCGAATGTTATCTGGTGATTAATAAATGATTATCACAATTATTACCACCACCATCACCATCACAATCATCATCGTCGCCATCTTCACCACCACCATCACCATCTCCATGGACTCAAGAAAGATCAATACCGTTGCCAGATTCTGGAAGGTTCCAATGCCCAGAGTGGAGATGGAATCCTTCAAGAAGGATGGTTCGGGCAGGTTGTGCATCTGTTGGTTATTAACTTATTGTAATGTAATTTCAACATAATAATAATAGTATATAATACAATGTTATATTTTTATAGTTTAATAGTAATATAATAATAACACTGATACAGGTCAAACATTAAATTGAAATCCTATCATAAAAAATGATCAGTCCAATGTCTCCACCAACACCAGCTAAGTATTTCTCCAATTAGTCAAATAAATAAATGAACAATTTAGTAATTAACTAATAAAACATTTCTTTAATTCAACTTTAATTTCAAATGAATATAATTTTAAATGACAATAGTGAATATAAAACAAATTACATTGAAATCCCATTTAATCAGAGCAAAATAAATCACTGAAATTGATTCAAAAACTCGAGAGAAAAATGCTGCAGGGAAATTGCACGTCAGTCCTCAAATAAAAACAATTTAGAATGAATGAATGAATGAATGAATGAATGAATGAATGAATGAATGAATGAATAAATGAATGAATAAATAAATGAATGAACAGATGAATGAATGAATAAATGAATGAGTGAATGAATAAATAAATGAATGAATGAGTGAATGAATGAATGCTTTGCTTAGGGGAGAATATTGGGAAGTTGTGATGGTACGATTAATTTCAATTCAATTTATTCTAATGTGATGGTGAAAATAAAGAAGTTGATGATGTCAATGAGGAAATTCAATGAAAGTAATGAACTGACATCAATGATGACGGTGACATCGATGATGATGATGACATCAATGATGACAATAACAAGGATGATGATGATGTCATCAATGATGATGATGATGATGGTGATGATAACAGAAATGGTGATAAAATGATAAAATTGATGATGGAACTGGAAAACTTAGCTGCAAAGCATCATTTTAGGGTCTTCCATCGGTTGACCAATAAGGATCACGTGAAACCATCGCATGCAATGAAATAAATGAAGCAAACATGTCGCGAAATTTTACACACTTTGTGTCTTCATGCTTGTTGCATCTAATGCACTGCTTAGAATAGTTGCACTGAAATTCTTGAATAATAACATAATAATAATAATAATAATAATAATAATAACATAATAATAATAATAATAATAATAATAATGTAAATAATATAAATCGTAATGAAATATAACTATTTCATTAATGAAATAATAACGTTACATCATCATAATTATATTCCCAATTATGTAGCAGAGATTATTATAATCATAACTTATTATCCAGAAAGTTTTGCATCAAATCAGGATTCAAAAGGCAAAATCAACTAGGAATTCCCTGGGGGCATGTGACCTGGTTCTGCTTATTTTGATTGGTTCTGCTTGTTTCGATTTGTTCAATTGGTTGCACAGATAAAGGAAGGAAGGAAGGTATTGCGGATTTAAAAATGAGATTCAGATATAAACTTGCACAAGCCATGAATGCACTTAAGTAGAATAATTGCATTAATTCCATGCAACGATCAGTTTAATTACTCGAGGCAATTGTCGATTACAACTTTGAATACAATTCCAATGGTATGGATGGATGGATGGATGGATGGATGAATGGATGGATGGATGGATGGATGGATGGATGGATGGATGGATGGATGGCTGGATGGCTGGATGGATTGATTGTTACTGATTGAAATAAACTGCTTGTTGGTTAATTGAGCTGTGGTTCATCAAAACTTTTAAAAGATGAATGAGTACTTAATCATTTTGCAGGATATTTGAACTAATCTTAATTATATCACTGAATATTAGAGGTTGAAATGAATTCAGGTCACAACCTCGAAACCATGACGACAATAGCAATCGGTTACAAGGTTACAATCGACGAGAACAACAACAAACGACAATGACTAATACCCACTTATTAATCATGAAAATTAATCATGAAATTTCCTCAATAAGTCTTTAAATGATGAGTATTTAAAATCTAACGTGCATGTGGAGGAAGTTCAGCATCCGTTTGTGGGTGAGTACATTCACTGGGTTGCCGAGTTTCTTGTCCACCACAAGGAGCCGATGAACCTGGTGATGTTGTTGTTGTTGTTGTTGTTGTTGTTGTTGGTGATGAATAGTGGTGGTAAATGGTAACTGCATGATGACTTAAAATGGATGCATAAAACCAGAGAACAAGGGGAATTTAAAAACAGTCCAATTGAACCTTGTTGGTTGTGAGCAGTTGGAGGCCATGGAGGAGTTTGTTCTCAGGACTGCATTGAACCAAGGACTGCGGTTCTAACATGCCTGTAGATATTTTATGTCATTATAATAAAAATTCTTCTTATTACTATTAATGTTATTACTATTATATTGTTATCGTCGTCATCATCATCATCATCATCACCGCCATCATCATCACCATAATTATATCCGTGTTCATTTCATAATGAATTAACCCATTCCTAAGAGGTCAACTTCACAAGAACCTCCAATGGCCCATAATGACCCATTAAGACAAAATCAACACCAAATGAAATCGACATCTAGTTGAATGATGTGAGCTTCAAGTTCAGCATCATCATCATCATCATCATCATCATCCGGTGGTTAAAAGTACAAATTCTTACTTAAATAATGAAAATTATGCATATCAAGATATGTCAACTAGTTTGCCTTCTCTGTCGTCAAGCCAATTTCCTACTCCTCTTACTCTGTCGTTCATGTTTATGCCAGGTTCATCGTTATCAGCATCATTCCAACATCATGTGTCGCGTTAGCGACCCAGCTTGAAACACCAGGGAGTGCCCTTGGGTAGGAGAGTTATATAAATGGTAGAGCGATTAGTGCCTTCCGGGGAGAGAAAGGATTTTGTCATTGGGGGGTGTTAACGGCTGTTGAGCCGGGGGCCGGGGGTGCATCTGCTCAACTGGTCATCTGATGACTTTTTTGCTTATCCATGACCAAATTTAAAAATTTGCTTGTAAGTGCAAATCCCTCAAATGGGGATTAGGGCCGTTGTAATCAAAATTTTGGAGGTGAAGGCACCCTTGCAGGGGGATAAATAACTTCCTGGTGCCCGTCACATCCTATAAGATTCACTAAAGATCGGCTAAAAATGGAAAATACAAATCATCATCGTCATCATCACTAAGGCGGAGCGAAAACTGATTCGCCTTCATATTTAATCTCGACAAAAAACTCAATCTCCGGAAGAATTCCCGTTTTAAAACGTTTGAAACTTCCTCTCTCCTTCTCTGCACATCTCTCTTGGCAGGCAATGCAGGGTTTATTTGGTCGGTCCTTTCATTCTTTCTTCCACCCATCAAGCCAGTCGTAGTTCAAGGATGAATTGATGAATCACCAACAACATTGAATTGACCACTTGCATCTTCATGTCATCTTGATGTCGTCTCAGTATTCAATAATCATGGCATCCTCTTGAGTGGAACTGAACTGGTCACCTGCCCAGTTGATGTTCTTTTAAGTTTACCATTCCCCTATTTCATCGTTTGGAATGTTCACTTAGTGAACCACTTGATGCGGGGGACGTCCACCAAATTAGAATTCCTTCACTTGAAGATGCACGACCTCACGATGAAGGCCTAATCCTTCCTTATGGGGAAAATATTTTCCAGCCTCAAGTAAACGACCTGCAGTTCATTTATGTCAGTAAACTCCAGCACTTTCTTAGGAGAATTGTTTTTTAGTTTTAAAAGATTTACACATAAGGAGAAATAAGAGTAACCAAGAGTGTGGAGTTATTTAGCTCATCAACAACAACAATATCTTGGCGGATAATCAGGTCACATTGATTTCCAAAAAGAAAGTATTTGTTGTTATCCTAATTGGACCACTAAAAAGCAGGTCAGTCGTCAGTTGCAAATGTAGGCTTACTTGTTAAACCTTTTTATGCTCATTTCTTATCAGATTCACTCGACAGTTCGGAGATTATTTTGTAATATTTCACTTTCAAAGCAGATAACCGTATTGCATTATTATTGAACTATTACTGCATTATTATTGAATTATTATAATAATAATAATTATTATTATACATCCTATGCTCCTGCTTTTACGAATGAATTTAATGCCTCATAAGATGTCTTATAAGGCACGGGTATGACACATGCAACCATTAACCACCACTGATGGTTTTAATGTTAAACCATTACTCAAACCTAGAATTTCAAATCACAATTTCTCCTGGGAACTCGTTCCGAGGCTTCGTTTATTTCAAATGGATCGATCGAACTCCATCAGTGTTGCAGATGTTTGATTTCTCAATTTCGTAGATGCTACTGACGATGACGACGATGATGATGATGATGATGACGGCGATTCTTAAATCACACACATGTTACGATAAAACTGATAACCCACCAAAACCTGACCACAACCCTCATCACTTTCAGCCACTCCAGCATTGGAAGCATTTGACTTAGGCATTCCTCGCTGACACTCAAGGTAGTGAAACGTTGTCTACCTTGATTGATCTAACACTCCACCTTTCACTCAAGTGGTGGTGCTTTAGCCATCTCGATTAATTTTAGTTTCGACAGCTCTTCACCAGAATAACTGACGGATGCCAAATTATGTCATCAATCTCTAGGAACAACATAAATACAAAAACAATAACAAACAGCAGCATAAAACAACAGCAAATACAACATACATAAACACGAAAACAACAATATTAATGCAACACATATCGAGACAAATAAATTATCTTTAAATTACGAGGACAGACAGTCACGTGCTCTCCTAATCAATGGTAAAAATATTTCAAATGCCAACCCATTAGCCTCCCACCCACTCTTTCGCCTGCCTACCCTCTCAAAGTGAGTAAATTATCTAATCACCACTGAAAATAGTAAGGCCTTCTATTGAATTGGAGTAGGCATAATATCTATTTTGTACCACAATTATTATCAGTTCATCAGTGTACTCAATACATCATCATCGTCATAATCAGTATCGCAATCGTCACCATATCAAACAAATCCATTACCACATCAGCTTCACTCACTTTTCCACTTGGAAATGGAATCATTCTCTAGATTCTCCAAGTTGACCTACAATCGACCAATCAGATCGTTAATTCAATTAATAATGTCAAGTTGATTAAAAAATAGCCTAGGGGGAAATTACTAAAGTAAACAAAGGTTATTAAATAACTCCCAGGAGTGCGAGGTCAGGAAAGGTCAAGGGTGAGCATACTTTGAACCCTCGTAAGTAAATAAGAAGCCAATTACTGTCTGCAGGGGCTTCTACTTTTTTGCTGATATTTTGTTAGTTATATGACGTCATCGAGGTGTAAAAAATAATATTGAATTGCAATTATTGTTGTTTTTAATTGCAGTTGTTTATTATTATTATTATTATTATTATTATTATATTATTATTAATATTATAACAACAACAATAATAATAAAATAATGATAAAATGTTTAGCATGCACCAGCAGAATTAACTTAATTAACATTTAAATGGTACATTTAAATTGAGTAACACAAACAACATCGACATTAACAACATCAACATTATCAACATCAACAACCTCTGAGGAAGAATGATACTTGTCCAATATTTTGATGAAGTCTGTAACTGTCAGCATACCTATGATGAATAATGAGTGGTGATGAATGTTAATTAATCAAGTAATAATTAATAGCGTTAATATCGATTAATCTAAACTTGAAAGCTTCAAATCTCCCAATAGTTAGTAACCATTAGTTATATCACTAACTAGTTTTGAACTGAAAATATTCTTTATTTTAATTATAAATATTTATAATCATACATATTTATAATGTTTATATAACACAAAAAATGGCCTTAGAGACCCAAACTGATCAGTTGGTTATTAAAAACTACAAATGTAGATATAGAGCCAAAGTTTTTCGTACTTAAAACAGCGCAAGCATGTAACTGAGAAAGCTGTCTCCTCCAAATGGCGAGCATATTTTTAACAATTCATGTTTAAATGTTTATAATTACACACATTTATAATGTTTGTTGATATTGTCACATTAAAACATGACTGACCACACTGAAATGCAGTTGCAATGCAACATAACATGACGTCAATCAAGTACACAACAATGCCTTCAGGTCTCCCTCAACAAGATACAAACTTATTTATTAACAATCGATAAAATGTGGAGTTTTAAAAATTCCTCGGAAACATCAAATACAATCAGTCCTTGTAGTATTGGTAATATTCTTCTAACAGGTAATATATTTCTAACAGGTAATATATTTCTAACAGGTAATGTATTGAATGTAACATTTTTACGAGGCCAAACATGTTTGAGAGTGCAAAGATCACAGCTCACTCAAACCCACCTTCGATGACTCAAAAGGTCGATGGTGTGAAATATTTGAAATACAACCACGTTGTAAAACATTGTCATCTAATCGAGCACTAAGTCGAAACAATTAAACTTTCAAATCCAAGTGTTTAATTCCATCAACAACAATGTAACCGTAGCAGTAGTTAGTTCACTGTTTACGACACGAGCATTCAACACTCGGCAGGTTCAAATCCCAGCTCGTTCTTCTCCCGCAGTTATTGTCGAGATGACGAATGGGCTCAGAATGTGGAAGAGTGAAATAGAAATTAGTTTTTAATCGTCAGAAAGCTTCGTCATAAAAAGTACGTAAAAACAATAACTCTGATGATGAATGATGGTGGTCTTCGGATAAGAAATCTCAAGAGGATCTCCAAGTGGATGACTGGAATTTTGTTTTGGACATTTGTTTCCTTTTATTTTATTTTATTTTCTTAAATTTTCTTTTGGTTTTTGAATTTTTATTTATAAACTAATTCAATGATAATGATGCAGTATTAACTGTTTTGTAATATAATCAATAAATTGATTTTGATTAAAAATAATACTAATTAAAATAATGAAGAAGGTAATAATAATAATAATAATAACAATAATAATTATTATTTATAATAATAATAATAATAATAATTTATTAATGTAATGTAATATCGAGTAAAAATCAATAAGAGGCAATTGATATAATTATAATCAAATATAATTAACATAATGATTATTTGTTTTTCATTCTGTTGCTTAACCCTTGGATGCCTAAGGTGACACAACTTCCAGTTTTAGCTGAGGGGGGGTACACGTGTACCCCGAAACATTTATGGTTACTGAGCATCAACC
>MPNW01000122.1:257567-305964 GCA_011800805.1 Hirudo medicinalis
TTTTATATTATGTATGTTGCATGCAATATGTGTTACATATTATGTCATAAGTAATATTGTAATTGCTACAAAAAAAATTAACGTTTGTGAATATGACTGTCCGTAATTTTATTGCCTAACGGGGGGGGGGGGTACAAATGTAACCCATGTCTTTTGATAATTCGTGCAAAAAAGGCTTTTCACCCCTATAAAAAAATATTTACATGCTGTTATCAAACACATGTTGAAAATAATTCTCACAAAAATTCAGGACAAAATTTCTAAAAGTGATTCTAGGATTTCAAAAAAGGAAACTCTGGGGTACAATTGTACCCCCCCTTAGGCATCCAAGGGTTAATATCTTAAATACATAACTTACACAACCAGCACTGTGATGCAATACAATGACCATAGACATGAAAAAGTAAGCAGCTGATTATCATTAGGGGCAGTATCTTGCTTATGTCCTCATCATCATATTCATCCATTTCCATCTCACCTGACTGCTCTCCTTTTCTCCTTAGATTTAGATTTTTGGAAGAGAAGTAAGAAGATGATGATGTTGATGATGACGCCTATGACGCTTGTAATGTGTTCAAACATTTGCATAGGCAGATATTACAAGAACATCGAATGCAGACAAAGTGAACTTTTTTTTTTAAATTCGTGCAACGAACGAAAACAGCCGATCAACATATTTTGAAGTCTTACAACATCGCTGGGAATGTCGATGTTGAATGCATGACATGGCAAGAAATTACTTATAAAACAATGTTCACTAATAGACACTGTTTTATTAATTTCACACTAAACATTACACATTATTAATAATAATTGCATTTATATATCGATTTAATTAAGTCATGTTTATGTTTAGTTTAGTCGAAATAAACATTCAAATCTCAAAAGTAAATGAAACCATGATCTATAAATGAAACTCGAACTAAGAAAATCTGCAAAACCACCAACATGACAATGAATATTATGATTAAGTAATTATGTAATTATAATTGTTGGATGTTAATGACGATTGTGATTAATTGTAAACTAATACTACAACAGCGACAGCAGCAGCAACAACAGCAACAATAAGAAGGAAAGAACAGCAAGCACCTGCCACTCACCTGTGAATGTTTGTGCTTTCGAGTCCCAGAGAATTCCCGCCTTCACACCGTTGATGACTAGACCATTGAACGCCTTCTTCACCTGTTCATTCATTCATTCATTCATTCATTCATTCATTCATTCATCCATCCATCCATCCATCCATCCACCATCCATCCATTCATCCCTTTATTAATTAATTCGTTCGTCCATTCATTCTTTCGAATTTGTTTATTTCTTAATAATTTAAAAATTGTTAATTCATTAAAAATACATAACCGTATTCAGCAACATCTCTTTTACATCGTTTATTATCAGTTTTATTACTGTCATTATCATTATAATCATCATCGTCGTCATCATCATCATCATCATCATTAATTATTTTTATATTTGGTGAGTTATGTAGGTGTCTTGATCAATCGATCAATGCGTTGACATTGGTTTGGCGTGACGCTTTTGCAGGATCAATTATTCAATGATAATTATTATAATAATCATTATGATTATCACTAAAATAATTATTTTAATGTCTCTGATGACCATGACAACAATAAGCAACAATAACAGAGCTTGTAATTTATATATTCACACCTTGTTCCAAATATATTAATGACAGTAATATTACAGCTATAAATATTGCAAATATTCAACCACAACCACAAACCACCGCCACAATCGTCGTCGTATCATCATCGTCGTCATCATCATCATCATCGCCATAGCCAGCATCAACCATCCTCCTTATTATCAGGCATCTTGTTTATTTTGTGCATCCGTGGAGATCCAGAATTCGCTCCGTTCGGCGCCATTTTCATCAGGCGGGAATGGCGGCCTGACGCTGATGTCATCAACATCATCATCATCGCAATTGTCATCATTATCATCTTCAGCATCATCATCAAGACTCACCGTCAACCTAGTGTCGAATACGACGATTTTGGAGCTCGTGGGAATGAGGTCGTAGCAGGTGTGTTCGTTTAAGAAGCGAGCGAAACACGCATCGGAGGAAGCTGTTACAAGAACAACAAGAATATCATTATCATTATCGTTATCATTACCATTACCATTATGGTTGTCATTATCATTATTATTGTTATTATCATCATCATCGTTATTATTATTATTATTATTATTATTATTATTATTATTAAAGGATTACCATATTATTAATAAACTAATACCCATAACAACTACACGACAATCGCAGTTTAGCAAACGTATTAAACACTGTTAAGTGCACGTAAAGAAGCACAAGCGATGTAAATGTATATAAATTTATATATAATGACGAATGCATAGCGTCAGAGGTGTTTTTTCGATAACCATTTATGTAGCGCTCCTTACCGAGGCACATTACGAATGCTGTCACTATGCAGGAACGCAATATCCATTCAGCCAATATGCACGCCTGACATGATATCAATGACAATTGTCATTGGTATCATCAATAATGTGCAAAACAATTATATAAAAATGATTGCACACGAAATAGTGTATAACCATTTAAAAGTAATATGTAAAATAATTACAATAACTATAATAATTACAATATCCAAATTATCATTGTCGATACAACATTCTAAACATCATTACCAATTAACAGATTAATAACCGACAATTATAACAACAATAACAACAACACAACACAACAACAACAACAACGACACTTTACTTCGAATGTACATAGATTTAAGATCACGGAGAGTTGAACAATGGCAACAGTGAAAAGAGAAGCAATTTGAGGCAATTTAAAATGTCACGTGACGCCATAGAGAGTGGGTGTCCGTTTCTGTTTCTTCATCACAGCAGGATGACAAGTGTGAATGTTGGTAGATCATAAACAACCACCACCACAACAACAACAACAACAACATGATTGCAGAAGTCAGTTCCAAAAATAGCAAAGTAACAACAAGCAGTTAGTTGCAACGGATTCATCCATTAGCGCCATCAACACCACCATCATTACTACAATCATCACCACCATCATTACTGTAACATCGCCGTTACTATAATCACCATCCTCATCACTATAATCCTTATAATAATTTCATCCTTATAATCATCACATATCATCACAACCACAACTATCACCATAAATTAGCAACTCACCGAAGATATCATCATCATCATCGATGGCATCACAAGTAGCGGTCGGCAGCTGAATGTAAAAAAAAGTGGAATACATCAGAACTTTTTGTCGAGTTGAGATTACTGCGCATGCGCCTTGTTGCTGATCGTAAATAGCAGGGTCACCTCAGGGTCATCCCGGGGTCACCTCAACTCCACCCACTCAACGCATTAAATAATTGTTCCAATCCAAGTCTATTCTGCTGAACACGATGGGCGATTAAAAAGTTATTGTTAGGACCAGTGTGTGTGTGTGTGTGTGTGTGTGTGTGTGTGCGTGTGTGTGCGTGCGTGTGTGTATGTGTGTCGTCGTCGTCATCATCAACATCATCATCATCGCCGTCATTACAGCATCCAAACATTACAATTAAATTCTGACCTTATAGATGGTGGTGTCACCTCTGTCCCTCCAAACCAAATAATGGAGTTCGTTTTCCACGTCATCATCACCAAGGTCATCACCGGAACAGGTCTCTATGATGAAAGGTCAAAGGTTGGATGTCTGATTGATGCATGATACTTGATACATGATACTTGAGATATGATTTGGTCACTTCAAACCAATTATATCGCCGTCCCAATGGTCAATTATGCCATTTATTGACCTAGGCACAAGTCAGCTGATCAGTTAAGGTTGAATTCGTTCTCATTCTATGAATCAATCTGCTAAATTTGATGATAACAAGGCTAAGCAAGCGTCTGAATTCAACATAGCTCCCTTTTTAATGTTGTTGTTCTTGTTGCTGTTTACTCCTGAGTAATGTCTCGAGATAAAGGCCTCATGCCTGAGTATCAATTTCGTTACACGGATGAGATGTTGCTGTTTCTGAGCAATCAATCACGATGCTCTTGCAACTTTCCCGTTGTTATGAAGTCAAGGTCTTTTGTAATCTATTAGCTTACTTCAATCAATCAATCACGTCCAACATCATATTAGGATGATGTACACTCAACATCACCACCATCAACACCGACATCATCTCATATTTTATGCAATAACTCCCTGTGGGTGTTTGTAATTTCAGAAAGTTTGGATTTTTGCCGAGAAATGAAATGAAGAAGAAGAAGACTATAAATTGTGGAAGACTTGTAAGCAAACAACTCTCAAGAAATGAAGAGTTTCTGCTTTGCATCAGTCATCAACAACCCCATCACTGTCACCGTCATCATCATCATCATCATCAACAAAAAAGACTCTCACTGCTGACATCACCTCAAAATCCCTGTAAGCATAAAATGCCAAGCCAATCAGTTGGCAGTTTCAAGTGGCATTAAAATTTACATTAAAAAAACTTTTAAAAAGAATAAAAACGAATGAACTCAACTAAATCCAGTGAAATAAAGTGGAATAATCGTAATAAACTTAATAATAAATGACAAACATTATAAAAATAACATTAACAATAAAAATAATAATAACAGTAATACAAATAATAACAATAAAAATAAAATAATAATAAAAATAATAGTAATAATAATAATAATAATAAACCAGATGTGGAATGTGAGAACCAAGGTGGTTTTAGTTGTAGTCATAGGAGCACTCCAAAAGTTGAGAAAAGACTTTGAAAGGAGTGGAGTTGATACCAGGACATCCTCAGGTTTCGGAGATTCAACAAATCTCCTTGTTGGGCATTGTCCACATTTTATGGAAAGTGTTTGGATCAATCACTAAGAGTAGTGCTCCGGATTCATCCTTCACTGGCTGGAAGGCCGAGAGGAATAATGTGAAAATTCCATAAAAATAATAATAATGATAACAAGAACAATAACAACAACAACAATAATAATGATGATGATAATGATGATGATGATTATGGGCAGACATTTCAAGACATTTATGAATAATTCACTCACCATGGAATGACCTGTTCAAGCGTCCCACCTGAATAGTAAAAATTAAATAGTTAATTATTACCATTATTGTTATTATTATCAACATTATTGTTATTATCATCATTATTGTTATTATTATTATTATTATTATTATTATTATTATTATTATTATTATTATTATTGTTAATAGATTAAATAAATTTAATTACGTAATCGTAATTGAAGACATGAAAATGAATTAATGAAATCATTTGCCTCCCCAAGGAAAGCCACAAATAAAAATATTTAGTTATGTTAATTCAAATTTTGAAATGCCAAGATAGATTAACCATGACTGATGTGGTGAAACGGTTTCAATTCAAATAACCAATACGACAAGCACAACATAACATGTTCAAATAAGTCTCTGTGTTTGATTTAACAGAGCCAATTCAAAGACATCGGCAACAACAGCAAGAGCAACAAGAAGAAGAGCAGCAACAACAAGAGCAACAAGAGCAAGAAATGAATTCTTAAAATGCTTCCTTCCAACAATAAAATCCAGGAATGGAAAGATGGAACGAATACGAACTCCTTTGTTGGTCACGGCTTGCCTGGCGGATGCCAACTTGGTCGTGTCCGAAAAAGTCCTCTCCCTGTACATCTGGATGTATTCGCTCGGACCGATTTCAGTCTCTCTGCTTGGAGATGGAGATCTAACTGAGAACCTTTTGAGTGGTTATGAGTAGGCATTTCAGAATTTCAGTAGGACTTTTAATCATTTTATGACTTATAATTTATTTTATTCTGATATTACGTATTGACAAAAATATGCAAATATCTGTATGCAAAATTATTTATTTAGAAACCAAGGTAATTTGCAAACAAAACCTCCTTAAAAGATTTAGATTTAGTAAGAATAAAAGGAGATAAAATAAAATCCTTCGATAAACATTCCGTTCGGCTTTGTTTCAAAGAAAAAACAGATAAAAGGCAGCGTAGAAAGTGGAATAAGAAACTCGAAATAATCCCAAGATTTATGCATAGTTTTGCCTGGGCTTAAATGCAAACAATTGCCATCCTGTTTAAAGATAAGATTTAAAAATTAAATTAGCCAAACTAAAAAACCATCTCAAAGAAAGACAGACTGGAAATTAGCTTGAATTAAAGCATGCAATCGAAAAGAGCTGACTGAGAATGAAGGACGAACGAGAAACGAGTCCGACCGAATTCTGGGAAAGATGACGGCAAGTTGACAAGATACCTTGAAGATAATAACGAGATACGAAGACGATGGAAGTCGCAATCGATGTGTGGCACATTATCCAGCGAAGCGCGCAAGCTCCTCGGCATAAATTTCCATCCAGTCGAAAATGTGACTGCCTCGATTGTAAAACCAATCAACCGATCCAGTGCAAGGATTTAATTGACCGAGGCAGATTCTTCACATATATTGCATTACTTTGTCTCTTCAAATAAATTGCGTTAGAGTCTCTTGGAGATAAACTAAGTTTAGTGACTTATCTAACTTTGAACATTCAATTGATTGCAATCAGAAATACTTTATGGATGACTCCATGTTCATTTCAATGACAATTATTTCTTTTGAACAAAAAAAATTATTTCTTTACAAGCATTGTTGATAACCTGACAATAAAAATGTTTAAAAATGACAAAAATAGCAAAAACATATTTTTCAAGAACATCGATGGATTTATGTTTGCATCTTCACCATTGCCAACATCATCACCATCATCATCATCGTCGTCGTCATCCTCCCAAAAGTCATTTCCATTCAATTGCTCGAACAAACCAATACCTTGGCTTTTGACCGTGAAAACTGCCATCAGAAGAAAGCTGTGAATTCTCGAGGTGATCCTTGCCCGAGGCTTCGGAAGTCATGGACTTGGTCCTGTTCTTGAGGGAGCCGAAGAACTGCTTGACCTTTCCGGTGTGCTTCGTGGAGGGAGTCGACCCGTGCCTCGATCGAGGAGAAACCGAGAGGCGTTTGGAAAAGATTCCCTGCTTCTTCGATGATGAAGAACTGGAAGGAGTTCGGCCGTCCTCTGCCACGGAATGGAGATAAATGTTCTTTGACAAGGCATCCTTTGAACAAAATGTAGTGAATCATCATCATCATCATCATCATCATCAGATGAGTGGGTGGATGTGAAATGGAGAAAAAACACTTGAGGATTTGACTAAAAATTGTCAAGTGCAAAGTGCACCAATGTATGGAAATATACTATGATGTCATAATGATTATTGTGAAATATTGTTTTGTACAAAAAATTATTTTTTATTTTAATGTTATAAAATTAATCAAAATACTAAATATGTTGTGATAAGATAACAAGATTTATTTTTTTTTTAAAGTTAAATTTGAGAAAAGCACTCCAGTGAAATTAAAATTTAAAGGGCAACAAAAACCCCTCCAGCCATTCCACAGCCATCACATGGGGGACGGCACTGTATAAATGGTCTAAGTACCCCCAATGCTTATGTTTATGGTGCTAAACAAATTCACTTATTATTATTATTATTATTATTATTGTTGTTATTATTATCATTATTATTATCATTATTATTACATCATTCATTTTAAACAAAGAAGCCACAAAAAAGTGCTCATCTCCCAACAAGCCAGTCTGACAAGCCATTTTTTGAATACAAAAAAACAAAACAAACGATGACGTCTCAATTCTTTAAAGTGTTTCTTGTTTGCTTGCATGAATGCTCTCTTACTGCAAACAATGTGTTTGCATGGGATGTTTAAGCAGACCCCTATAATGTTCTTAAGCCTCAGGAATTACCTTATATATATAGATATATATATTTCAGAAATAGCATAAAATTGTTTTTTAGCCAGTCACTAAAATACTTGTCATGCACAAAATAAGTTGTCATTTCTATCTAACACTATCTTTAAGGGTAGACAATCACAAAGTTTGAGTTAGTTAGCTACTTAACTAACTTTACTTGCTTAAGTACACAACTTAAAGTCTCCAACAGAGTTCAAGGACAACATCAATCAGGCAGTTACTATTACCTTACAAGTAGAGCCAGTGATGCTCTTGCAAAAATTTAATTACAAATGATGATAATGTTATTTTTTTTAAATGTCAATTAAAAACCTTTAGTTGGGTGGCATTGACACCAGACACAGTATGGTAATATCCAATTGGAGATGTCACCTCAGGCATATCCTCGTCCCAATGTTTTAATGTTTTACCTCCTTCGCTCGGTCGTGGTTCCAAGCTGTAACGCTTGGGTTTAGAATCCGAATGTCCGGCATGATTTTTATTATTTGGACTTTTCCCTCTTTTCTGTACGTCTCCATTCTTTGGAGAAAGACTGCCAGCTTTTTTGGTGTACATGTCAAGCGTTAGACCTTACGATAGCGACACAAAATTACATCCGAAATGTGAAATTTAAATCGTGATTGGATTTAAATTATGTATTTACCACCATTTCAAAACCTAAAACTTTATCTGAAAGTGAAAATGTTATATTTGAAACCTAAAGTCACTTCTAATAGTCTGCTATAACTAAGTGTCTGCAGCACGCGAGCAACCATAAAATCTTAGAAACGAGCAAAGCGCGTGTAAACACTTTACTTCTTGAACCTTGACAATATATCGCCGAGAAACCCCCAACCTTACTTATATCGCGCTTCACAATCCCTTCCTTTTATTATATTTACTTTCTTATCAATGTACGAGTCAAACGATTAGTTAACAAAGTGATTGTAACTCTTCCAAATGAATTGATAATTTGCAAAGGTGACACTTTGATAAGGTGATAATTTGCAGACACTTTAACAACACCTTGAAACAAAACTAAAAGATTTAAAGTAAAGCATTTTTCAGAAACTAGTATATTCTGTTTGGTTCATAAATCTTGTGAATTGATTCAAAGCAAATGATGTTATCATCACTTGGAAACCAGGAATAAAGTCGTTTGAGCAGACGGATCTTAGCTCTTTTTATTTCCACCAAAAGAAACGAATATTATAACTTTACTATTATTCGCAAAATATTCGACAATGTACTATGCTGCGTGCCTTGTGCGGTTCCATTTTCACGTTCTTCGTTTAGCAGAAAATCTCGCCTAGCGACTAATCATTCTAATCATTTGACGATTCTTGGCCAAGTTGAGGATCTTTGCAGTGAAGATAAAGATTTGAGTTGAACCTGTCAGCTTCTGACCAAGATGATATATCCCAATCACTTTGACTGGTAAACAAACCTAAAAACTTGCTGCCAATCCAACATTATCAATGATCTTTTCTGAATCTAAACATATTATTGCAAAAATAGCTATTTATACTTTGAACTAATCAAATGGAATTTATCAAAATAATTTTGGATTTCTTGCATTATTTTATCGAATAAGACATGAAGAGCAAAATAGCACAACCACTTATACTCAAAAGCCTGTTTACAGAATCGTTAAGTTTGCAGGCAGATTTCTCACTTCATCCAATGTCAAATGCAAAACAGAAGGTTTAAAAAACTCGAGTGCAAATAAATTAATTGGTTCTTGAAAAGTAATTTCTTTCCCATGATCAACCATTCTTTATCATTTTTTATTAAGTGCCAATGTCTTCATGTGATTTTGGTTAGACCTAAAACATCCAGTTTATAAATTGTAATCCTACCAAAAAAATCACTTGATGAATTAAAGCATATTCTCAGCTTAGAGATGAAGTCTGAGGAAACCATGTCGAACATCTAAAAATAAATATTTCTTGTTTTAGGGTTATCAAAAGTATTTAAGAATAAAAAAGTCACAATTCAATAAAATAAAACTCTTTAATAAATTCTTAACTGACAAAGTTAAACTGCAATAGTTCAAGAACATATAATTCAAAATTAATGCACCACAAACTTGTTCAGAGCTGATATCCTTTGGATATAAGTCTGTTAGATTCATCCATTCTCCAGCATCATTGAGAGTTTTAATGGAACAATCCTTTCCAACAAATCCTCCTTGGAACTTCAAGATGATCCTTTGAGGAAGAACTTGAATTGGAAACTCAAGCTGAACAAACTGTGGAGATCCCTAAATGTTTGGAAAGGTATTATTGCATTTAACGAAAAGAAACAAAATAAAAACTATTAATTTTACAAATTCACATGATATATAACAAACAAATATTTGCAGAGAAAAATCATTATTACCTGATCAGAATTCCAACATGTCTCTTCGTCGCCATCAAACATGAAAGATTTGCCATAATGTTTGACGTCTCGGTTAAGCACTGAACTTACCCTTCAGGGAAATTTATCAATTAGACAATTGCATCACAAACATCGTACCATCATATTTAAACATCTTATTTAAATCAATTCATTTTCACAAAATATTGAAATTCCACCTTACAATGGTGCCAGAGGAGATCAGAGAATCCATTGTTAAATATTAAGCGACTAAATCGGTGACACGAGAAAACAATGTGTTTACTTGAGAAAGAGTAAAACTAGATCTAACTTTATATGACATCGCACTTTCTCTAAAATTTTTCGATTGCAAGGTTATCAGTGTCAAATAAATTTAATATTTAATGTTTTTTAAAAACACTTTGTAAAAATTCTACTTATCATGTGTTACCGACTGAAAAAACAAAACAAACTGTCTTAAAAGTTAAAAGACATTTATCTAAATTAAAACTATGAGAGCTACAATTTCGTTAAACTGTCAAATTATCTTGCCACTCATTTTTAGAACTAAATCAGAAACATTTTCACATGTTTGATTTCCAATTAAATAAATGGATTGATTCTCAAAGTTGGATGTATCGATGTGTCGACTGATTAATTAAAGGAACAGAATTTATTGAAAATTTAAAAATATCTGATAGTCACAGAAATCACCCTTTAAGAATAACATGAAGTAGAAGCTGTCATTCTGCAAGTTATCATAATGTTCTTGGAACAAGAGAATCTACGAAATGAAGCCAGCATGTGTCAGATACTAAATTATGTTATATGGCGACTCAGAGACTTGTTTACCCTCCAAAATTATGAGTGAGGACCCACTGCAGCCGTGCCTCCACTGGGTAAACAATCATCAGATGTCGTCGCATTGAATGCCCATCATTCCGAAAGTGATACAAATATTAATCGATGGCTTGCTTTATCGGATTTTGAAGGTGCCGGGAGGAGGGGACGCATACAAGGACATAACGAATGTAGTGGCAATGGAATTTTCAGACGAGTTGTGTAGATGCGAGTTGTTTGTTGCCTAAGGAAACATGGTCTGCAACGCTCATATCCGGAAGATATGACTGGCATATAACAAGAGGCAAGTGTACAATGATTGCACGGGCCTAAACATTTGAATACATCGACATGATACATGTAATAATTTATCGTATGATTACACTAGCAATCTAAAATGATCGCAATGGCCATCCTCCCAAATTAGCCAAACTTACAAGATACTTCACTTTCATAAATTTCCTAAAAAACGGCTCTACAAATTTCTTGGGACTTTATAAATTATAAAGTTTATTTATCTCTTGTGGATTTATACTTAAGAAATTTGATTTATTCAAATATTTGAAGGTATAAATTCAAAGCGATCACTAAAAGGTGTGGGGATTGATTGACCACGCGTTTTCCAGGCACGTCAGGAAAAGGCGTCCGGAAGCAACTACAAGGCTAAGGAAATTTGGGCGATGCGTCAAAATGATCTCGTCAATTCTAATAATTTTAATAATTATTACTAAGATGCAAATTAATTTCTATATTTTAGATTTATTTGCACTCTGGCTGATTTATCTGAAGTGATGGCAGGATGAATGGGAACGAATGCACGAATGAATAAGGCAGTTTAGCAAAAAGGCATTTGCAGCGCATCAGCAGAAAAGAGCGGATGGCCATCCTCCTATCCGTTCGTTTGCCAGGGAATCTATGAAATGAAGCCAGTTTGTAAGAAATAAGTCAAGTATGTAATATTACCATAGTTAAGTAGAAATATTTAAATATTTACTCATCGGAGATGGATTGCAACATGTGTTGAGATGTTTTGAAATTGCTTTCGTCGCAGACGACGTCTGACGAGGGAGGCGTTCGTTGCCATAGTGTTTGACTTTTCTGACATCTGAGAAGCTTGTGAATCGCAATGTCTCATTTAAGATGCTTCTCACAGTGGAATTCTGAAATTCTTGAAAGCGAGAGCAGGGTCTCCAATTTAGTCAAAATTTTATTCGCTCTTTTACGAAAAGCCGTGGAACTTGAAATCCTGCTCGATGTTTTTTTGAATATTTCGGACGAATCGTTACGCGTACTGGATTTTGTAGTTCATAAAGTTGGAAAATATGCAATAGAATGTAAAAGGAAATCTAATAAATTTATGTTGAGATTAAACCACAGATCGGACTCTCAGAACCTTGCCATAGAATTACAAAGATTCAAAACGTCAAATGCGACATTGGATTGTGCAAGAAATTTTTTTGGATGCTATAGAACTACGCTATCGTTCATTTTTGGGGACTATTTTGTGGCCCAAATTCGGCTGCTCAGGATTACCGTAGATCGGTGTTGGAATGGGCTGTTTTACTGTTTCGCGAGCCATCTCCGTTAGAATTCTGTTCACAACCCACGGAGTTTTTTCCATCTGGAGATTGTACGCTATCACTGAAAACCCACAGAACTGGTACCTGCTTATGGCACTCTTTGGACTCGCCTTCGAAACTGCTTTCACTCTTTACATGAAAAGGGGACAGGATTGGAAATGGTTGGTATAAAGACTATTTATTATAACACTATTATATATATTATATTATAATATATACATTATTCAATGTACATGTGTCTAGAAACCATTGAAGCTGGAATCGTTACTGTTTAGCATGTAATTATTTCATAATTGGTCAAATTAATTATTCGCTGAAATACAGAATACTGAAAGTATTTGTAAAGTGAGATTTTATTATTGTATCTGAAGAATTATTCAGTCAAGTTATTCTTGTACTCCATAGGCGGTCAGACCATTAATTTCGCATAAATATAACGAAATAAAAATTTCGTTGGGTGATTGATTCGACAATGTGCAAATGTAAAATAATCAAGTGCAGTTTGTGCTAATTACATAATTATTCAATTGTGATTGTAAATTCAATTGTTCAGTTAAAGCTTATCACTTATACATTCCTGTGTAATTCAAAGCATATCAAGGAGAACATATGATTGACCTCGAAAGAACTTATGTTGAGCAAATACAAATGATGCAATTTTTAGCAAACCATTTTATCAACGTGAACCAGCTTTGTAAGATGAAATCATATTATATGCTCACGTTCCACATGTTGAAATATAACATCTATAATTTTTTGAATCCATTTCAATCCTAATCTAGCATAGCAGGAATAAAATTAAAGGTGCCTAAGCCAGGTGGGAACTGGCAAATAACAAGGAACTTTTATTTTATATATTTCGGAACTAAATAAGAAATTTGAAATCGATAATTTTTTCTTACGTCTGGAGATTTATCGAGCTGCAAAACAAGTACTTAGTCACTAGTTCAGATAATAAAGACTGTGTTACTTCGGAAATGAACAATAATGCCATTTTAATAAACATTAAACATTAGAAAATAATTCAAAGCATCCACCTATTAAAGTCCATGGATAGGATTATTGGAATAAGATTAAATGCGAATGAAGTGTTGATCAGTCTTTGTTACTACAAACATTACCATCGCCCCTTGTGATTCCAGGTTCTGTCCGAGTGTGTTCTTCTACTTAGCTTGCATGGTGCCCACCATTTGGTTTCTCGAGCTTCACGAATTGGACTTGAGGATAAGGAAACGCCTGTACAACAACACCATACACCTAACAAGCACCTCTTCATATCAACCAACCACCGAAGCTCAGTACGACCTCAGAGCTCCCTCCCCTGACCTTGAACTCTACCCTGACTTCTCTGACAAACTGGAGGTTATTTTGTGTCAGGCTTCGCAATCATTTCAAAATCTTTTTTTCGTTAGCATGCTTTATTTATAAGATCATTCCATACATGAATATTTTCTTCAATACGCATTTTGTTCGAGGAGTTAAGATTATTTTGACGATGGAAATATTAAAATGTTCTTCTCGAACGTTCTTGACTGATCAACCAATCAACCAATTAATCAACTAATTAACTAATGCAATTACTTGAAGGGCATAATCGGCACGTCTGGGTTCGATTCCCATCAATGGGTGAGGACTCTCGAGCAACTCCTCCTCCTCATTCTCATATTGGGCAGGTGGATGCTGCCCAAGGGCAACCTCACCCATGACCAACTGTCGCAACTTTTGCTCGTTTACATCGGCACTGCTGCTGATATTGTCGAGTTTTTCGAGGCCTTCAACGAAGAACAGGTTGGACATCTTCGCCATCGAATGCGTGCCTGTATGTTGCATTAAATCAGGGGTCGGCAAACTTTAGGACTACTATTCCATTTCAGGGGGGTCAAGAAGGCACACTAGGTGTCAAAGAGGGCTGCCTGATACTGGGTAAGGGAAATTGAGACCCCTCTCACTGACTAAGGAAACAATTTCATGGTGCGCGCTTATCGCTTAAGCATATCGCCGTATCTCACAAAGATGGCCAGCTGCGCACTGTCACAGCTCCCGTCCAAGGCGATGAAGAATATGTCGAAACATCAGGGGCCATGTCCTCCGTGCGTCGAGTTGCAGTGCTGGCAGGCAGCAGGATTGCCTTGAAAGCGTCAGCTCGAGACAAATGACGTCAACAGCGGCAATTAATTCCATTACAAAGTCTGCATCAGGGAAGGGATGCATTTTCTTTGCAATCAGCAAGGATGTTACGCAATGGTGTTACTGCAAATAACTCGATATGTAATAACTAACCCAGTATTAGGACGAAAGGTGAGATGATTATCCACAATACTTTATTTACAAAAACGACAACACTACAGCAATATCCAGCTGGAAAGTAAGAGAGCTCTTACTTTAAGAGCTCGTAGTAACTTAGACAACTAGAAACAAGGAAGAGTCAGCAAGTGCAGCAAGGGCATTTATATTCTTATGATATTAATATCTATCCTGCAGAAGGCTATTGAGTCAAAACTCGCTCACTCTCACAAAAGTGCAATTAGGCCGGATGCAATAACAAATTTTATATTTGTGTTTGTATTTATCGATCTTTAGAGTGCCGTATGTATGTGTATGTATGTGGATGTGAAGGCACTTTTTAATCGATCTACCATTTATATAGCTATATTTATATAGTTAGGTCGGACTGGAATACTAGCTAGGCCTGAGTTTGTCGACCCCCGTAAGTAAGGATCGACATTAATTGTGTGTAATATATTAATTTAAATTAATTCTAGATCACATTTAAAAATATCTTCCCATTCAACAGGTAAAGTACAATACAAACCTCTGTACTGTCATATTGGCCATTTGGTCATGGAGCGTCCTTCAATTCACTTTGGTCTTCACTGCCACCAAGTCCAGGGGAGATGGGGGAAGCCAACAACCGGACGATTGTTGCACCCCTGATGTGTTCGGCATCATCATGTCCATCTTCATGCAAGATGGGCCATTCCTGGTTCTAAGAATGCTCCTCATCTTCAGATACAATGTTTGTTGATTGATACAAGTTTGTTGGTTGATTGCGTCAGGTTTTAATTTGAATTATTGTAATATTGTAATTGAATTATTGAATTGTAGATCTGAGATTAAGAATTAACAAGACTTTATGACAATATTTTATTGCAAGTGGTAAATTTGTTATTTTCATTTCGTTAGAAGGATGATGATGATGATGTGGTTTTTTTATGAAATCATCATCTTGACTGTTGACATAATATTTCATTAATATTAATTAGATGCAAATTACGCGCTCAGAAGTCATTGCAAGGTTTGGCATTGAAGAGGTTCGATACATCGTAAAGTTTTAAAATCAATGATGACTTCAAAGTCGTTTTTAATATAATTATGTTAAAAATCACGCTAGTAATTCGTTAATGGTATCTCCGCATTTACAACGTGTGGAACAAGTTGTTGCAGAGTGGATCGACTGAATTACATGTGGAAATACGAAAATTAGGTGATTAAGTAGAATGATGTTAACTTAACCTAACATTATCTTAATATTAATAATGGTTGACTGGTTGAGTGGTTAA
Organism: Hirudo medicinalis; assembly: GCA_011800805.1. Taxonomy (NCBI): domain Eukaryota; kingdom Metazoa; phylum Annelida; class Clitellata; order Hirudinida; family Hirudinidae; genus Hirudo; species Hirudo medicinalis. Next base: position 273,741 of record MPNW01000122.1, read on the forward strand.
GAAGACTAATGTCCGCGTGATAAACACTCCTTTTAAATTCAATATCCAAATTTCGATAGTCCTATTTTAAATAGTTCCACCGAATCTGAATATATTGTTTCCTCAACTAAGTTAATGGATAAAAGCAGCTCGTTAATAAATCGAGACAACATTGATCATTTAATAGTTAATCAATTACATTCACATCAAGTGAAATTTCCAGGTGCTGAGCTACACGAACATGTTCTTCACGTGCAAGAACACTCTGGTCTGTATGCTGCTCCTGTACAGACTCATAGTCATACAGGTTGAGAGGTACAAGCAAATAAAACGACTGGAATCGGATGATTCGAGCAGCATGAAGGAGAACAAGCGCCTACTCCTCTCCATGCACAACTCCGACCAGTATTACAACTACTCCACCAAGGTCATCCTGAGGGAACTGCTTCAGCAGTCCGATGTCAATGAGAAGCTCATCACCTATGTTGTCAAACGCCACTTAAGCCACGCCTCTAGTCTGGCGGACGAGAACTATTTCAATCCACCGAGCGGTTCTGGGTGGAGTCCCAGCGACTACAGCTTCAACAGTTCGGACGACATTAGAACCTTCCAGGGCAGGGAGTACAGCATCGGACCAGGTGACTTGGAACTGTTGCCCATAGCTTCGTATGAAGTGGGCAGTGGTGCCTATACTCGGAGTCAGACGACGTCTTTCACAGAGAGCGAGAGGCAGGATTCCTGTGTCATTGAGTTGGAAACAGGCGAATATGGAGTTCTGGAGGATCTTCCTGAAATCAGCGCTTCACAGCCAGTTGAGGACATTGTTAAACTGATATTCGAAGCAACCAACAGCAGGCTATTTGCCGAGGAAACGGACAGCGATTCAAGTCTCTCTGCCATACTTCGGGTCAAACCACCTCCTCCAGCCGTAACTGAAGAGCCCAGTAGAGCTGGACTCGGCCTTGACCTTTCACGTCTTCTAGGGAGTACCGAAGCTGATGCCCTGAAAGCCTTACCATCTACCAAAAGAGCCTCTAGGCCTGCTTTTATCAGGCCGTTGGAATCCAATCACCAGACTTCAGTTGAGCCGTTGCAGACAATTTCAATGGGGGTTCACCTGAACGATTTGAAGCTGGACTCCAACCAAATATCGAACGCTCAAGTCCATGATGGCCTTCTGAACAATAAAAAGCTGACTTCAGTCAAGCATTCCGACTCTAAGCTGTTGCATGACGTTCGTCCAGCTCGTTTTAAGAGCATGATGAAGAGTGGTTGGTGTAGGTGAATGGTACACAATCTTAATAGAAATGTCAGCGCTGATCGAATTCTTACAGGAGACATTATGTTGTCAGTATTTTGGTTCATTGTTATTTGTATCGCATCATGTCAGCGTGTCCCAAGCTTTATCGTATTTTCTGAATTGTGCGACCTCATTCCACACGTATTACTTCTTATCATTGAAAGCGTCATATTAGTATTTTATTTGATCTTAGATTTTAGATGTCCTTACTGGTCGGTTGATCAAATTATAATCTTAATGACCTGATCATGCTCCTACACAAAAGGTGACATGAGAATTGAATCTCAATATCCCGATACTATCTCCTTTTGAAGGGTAGTGTGAGCATTATTATCACCATTACTCGCTGTTATTACCAGTCGAAACTCGTTGCCTATTCTGAGAATTATGTCTGCAGGCATTGTGCAATCACATCTTAGACTTGATCCTGCCTCCAAGCCATAACTTACGCCTCCTTAATCAATACTTGAAACCGTGCCTGGCATTGTAAAGTACAACATACGACCACTGACTATTTATGAAACTAGTAACCAAAAAGTAGCTGAGAGAGCTTCTCTTGTCTCCAACATATCATCTGAGTTATATTTGTGAAAAAACACTGAAGAAATAGAAATGGATCTGTTACTATTACAAATGTCATTCAAAGTTATAGAACAATCAGCAATGTCTTCAAATGAAATCAAACAAACCAAAATGTCTCTTGAAACTCAGGAAAAAGTGCTAACCACAGTTAACAAGACAAATACATAAGGTGACAAGGACAATGAAGGTTGCATCAACAATTATGATTAGTTCGTCCAAATGGCGATTATATCTCCGATATTAATTAACGAGATAATTGCAACGTATTACCCCCCATCAATAAGCTGAATTCTGGTCGTGGAATGTCGGGCAACTGTTGCTAAAATGTATTTCTTTATTTCACTGATTTGGTGCTTCCATCAAAAAATAAGAAATACACAAAACAATGATTGAATCACCCTAAAGTTGCAAGCCAAAGATTTCTTACAATTGTATATATAATTAATTAATATTATTTGTTTACTGATTAACAAAAAGTGATGAGAACTCTCCCATTCTTTTTATTAAGATGAGGCAAATGATGTCTATGACCCTAACTTCTAGTTAAAGTTAATTTTAGACATTTATCCCCTGCAAGACAGCTTAAACATCGTCATCGTATCTGACGCCTCGCACGGTACAACAAAGCAAAGCGGTATCAACCCAACCCTGTGTTGCAGTCAAAGCCTAAAGTTTAGCTTCAATCTGGTGTAATAGGAAGGTCAGACAAACAAAGTCAAGACATAAATGGCTGAAGAATTTGTAGTCTTGTCCATAAATAAGAGTTGATTTACAAGCAAGAAGAGATTACAATGATGACCATGTTCAAGATGGTATGTGCAAATTAGTGACTGCATTCACTTATAAAACCCCTTCTGATGCTGCAGCTCTTAAGGCAGATTATAAATTTCAATAAATTCTCGAGTGCAAGGAAACAAACAACTTGGAAGATGTCCGATGATCCTCAAAAAATAAAATTCGCTTTAAAAAACCTCGATCAGCAACGAGGAGTCTCACGGCTCCTGAAAATATAAGCAGTGGTTACTTTCTGTCTACTTTTTCATTGCCATGAATAGTCATGTAAGTAAATAAATTAATTTATTGTTAATTTATAACTATCTCATCATATTATGGATAAATTTATTTTATAACTTGATGCAGCAAAAACACTTACGCGGAAGCGCTTTTGTTGGTTTAGCTCAACGTCATTAGCTGCCGCATCAGGTACCTTCTGAACCTGGGGAGCAGCCCCATCTCCTTCAAACTGTCCGTCGGCCATGTCCTCATCATCGGGACCGTTGGCTTGTACTTCACGGGCGAGCTCCTTATCGTCCAAGAACTTTTCTGCTGGTCCCCTGAAGTCGTCATCCTCTTTCAATGCTACCGATTTCTTATCCGAAGGTAGTCCCGCCTGACCGTCTGATCGAGGAAAAGAAGTTAACTCTCGGTCGTGACGGCAGTGGTGTTGGAAATTATTTTTAATGCAACCAAGTAATTGATTAACATCCTTGGTTAAGGAGGCCATTTTCAGCCAAACTAAAATGTTACAAAAGATTAATTCATCCTCAGTAACTTTCCACCAACCTTTAACTTTGATGTCAGGCTTGTCAACCTGATTGGCCCCTCCCACATCTAGTTCAGATTGTTTGGGAATCTAAATTTAGTGCGAACAGATTGATTGAGCTGACGAAGTGAGACTTTCAAGTAACTTAGTAATTAAGTTGAATTTCATTATTAATATCCAAAAGCACTTCCTTAAAACATTAATATGTGGTAATCAATTAATTAATTAAGGTGGCTGTTAACGAACATAGGTGCTAATATTTATTAATAAATTTATTAATAAATTTATTAATAAATATCGGTAACACAGACAAGATGTTTGAACAAAGATGTACTTAAAAACCCACAATGTGTTCTGGAAGATCTGGTTTGAACTTGTCACCTTTACCTTTGTCGGCTGGAATTGAATAATCACACAATTTATCCGATAACCAATATCCATCTCACCATTCAACTAATCGGCTAACCTTCTTTCTCCTTAATATTTTTCTAAAAAGAAAAACACAGTTAAATGGAATGCTTAATTTCTTAAACATAAAAAAAATCACTAAATATGAGATAAAAATCATTTCATTCGTGAAATTGAGAGCACCTTATTTCTAACACTTGTCGACATCGTGTGATTCTTACATTTAATCGTTGCTCTGGGACAAAACTCGTTAAAAATTCTCATGAAGTTTTCAGACTAATCACACAACGAGACATAATGTTGTAAAAATTAATACAACATTCATTGATAACTCAACAATTATCATCATCACTACTAACACTATAATTACTGTTATAATTGTTATTATAATAATTACAATAATATTATTATTAATATTATGACTGTTATTACTATTATTATCATCACTATTGTCATTACTATTACTATTAATTTTGGTAATTAAAAACTTCAACGAGTCATGTCTCATTCTCATTGTCAGGAAGTGTAAAATAATCCATAAAATCCTTCACAATGACTAATATTTCATTAATATCATTGCCATGGTAACAAATGTAAACACAAATGAATAGAGAACCAAACGACCTCCACAACAGGGGGTGCAACTTGTCCCTCCACGGATTTGTTGCCCTCAAAACTACCCAAGTTTAGGTTTTTGTCGGTCTTGGCGGTTTTTATTTCAAAGTAGCCTCGGTTCCCTCCTGCACAGTGTTGATTTAATAAATAAGTTAATGCGTACAAGTTAGCTCAGAGGATTGCATTTCTGCATGCAACAGTAATGAACAGCGATGCTACCGAAACGTGTCGTGTTCAAAACCCAGCTTGCTCAGCCATGAGCGCCCTCAGGAAGGAGCAACAATCACCTCTGATGCCATGCATTTGGTGCTACATAAATGAACTCAATTACGATTAAATCAAATTAATTTTGTGAAAGGCAGTATATGTTTATTAAATATCACAACTTTGTGGGAGCACAACTAACTTGTTTGAATTTATTAATCGTTAATTACTGCTCATTGTGCTTATGATTAATGACTGAAAAGGATTGCAATAACAAATTGCATGCACAAGCACACAATTATGCAAGTGCATAACAAATGAAAAGCAAAAACTTGTTCCAGAAAAATAAATCAAAATTTACCAGGTTGGACGATCTGCATGTTTTCTGGATCGTCTTTTACTTTCTTTTCCTCCGTTTTTGTTTCATTTGAGTTTGGATTCTTAAAATTTTTAAAAGCAAGTCACAAATTACTCACATTTTATCACCTTCAATCATCTTCAATCACCACCTTACAAACATATTTGAATATAATTTGAACATAATTTGAATAATTAGCAACTGGCCATAATTAATTAACTTTTTAAGGAGAATGAAATGACAAACCTGGGACTCATAGAGCTCTTTGAATTTCATCAGATCCTTTACTTTCCTGAATGTGTTCGCCAACTCATCTGTCGAAGAATGAAGTCAACAACGCAAGTAGTGCAATGGTAACGTGCGGACGACACATCGATATAAATATATCATCGATATTAATATATCATCGATATTAATATATCATCGATATTAATATATCATCGATATAACAAATTGTTTCTCAAGAAATAATCAAACTACTAGGTAAGTAACTACCTTCTAAAATATGCTTAGAAAACAAAATACATTACTGACTCTGATGACTACAATAATGATGATGAGAGCAATAATCACATTAGTGAAAGACAAAGTGTGGAAGGTAAGCAAATCTTAGTTTAGTTCTAATGAATTATTGTTGAGTGAAATGCTAAGCATTCTCATCACAATTGTCATCACCATCATTAACAACAATGATGATTGTGTTTGCAAAAACCAGACATTCAAATCTATTGTTATCAGTGCAATGGCTGTAATGGTTTTGATGAGTTAAAGAGCCACCTACAAGCTCTGACAAAACCTCTCAGGAACGTCTGATGAGGCAAATCATCTTAAAAATGTAATCTTTACACCAAACAAACACATCAATGCAATTTACGTGCAAAGGTAGATTGGAAGTTTAAGAATTGCAAGGGAATAATGTCTTCGTATAATTTACATATTAAAACACCTTTGCATTAAACTGCATTGTCGGAGGTGCTGCATTTCTCTGGATTTCAGATTATCTCGGGACGTCGATTTAAAAACAAAATCAATTTAATTTGTACACTTCCTGTGACACCCTGCGCATGAAAACTAAATCTTGATTTCGTCTGCTTTAAAATCTACATTCGCTCGATGCACAATAAGCAATTAAGTCCTGTTCGTCTGCTGGTGGATGACAATTTGAAAAATTTAAAAAAATAAAAGAGTTTAACTCAACATTCGCACGCACACTCACAAGCACAACTCTTCCTAGCTGATAGATATCTCTCCTCTGATGCTTTGCAAATTGGCTATTATTGTTGTTATTGTTATTATTATGACTATTAATATTATTATTATTTATTAATATAGCCAAGAACTCATTTATTCAGAGAATTCAAAACTTCCATAAATTTCAGTAAAGATATTTTAAATATATGAGACTAATTGACCAGCCTCATCATTTATCTATGATCACGATGATCTTATAACAATATTTCGATTAATGGTTAACAATAAAATCATAATTGGATTACTCATGTCATCAAGTTCATGGTCGACCACAAAATACTTTCCAATCAACTACAACAATAAAATAAAATAAATAATAATAATAATAGTAATAATAATAAACAAAGAATAATTTATTAGCCAACACACCAATCCATCACATCGAGGAAAGCTTATTAACCGTTCAACTTGGCCACGTCATTCAAACTCTCCTGCTTGGTTCTCTTGAGGTTGAAATTCTCCTCCTTCAAGGACTTCATTTGAACTTCAACTTCCTCTACTTTTGTCTTTGCATCTGTCCTCTCGTCCTCGAGGTTCCTGATCTTTTGCTGTTTGAAAATGTTCACTTTGGCATCAATTGAATTCCATAACAGCTTGAGTTTTAAATGTAATGAATAGAATCATCTGGTAATCATCTAGAATCATCTAATAGTATGAAGTGTATGCATCACATGTTTGTCAATTATGTGGTATTTTACTTTTTGTTCAAATATTTAGAAATTGCAAGTTATTGTAAGAAAATAGTCATTCATAGACAACTTATCCGACAATTCAACAATAACAGTAATTCATTCCCCTATAAAGTTATGATTATTTCTCTTGATGTCAGTTTAATTAATTGAACAATAATCATCATACTTTTGTACAGTAGTAATAATTTAATAATTTAGTATTTTTAATTATTTAATTAATTTAGTATTATTAATTAGTATTTTTAGTTTAAATGTAACAGAAAGTGGTGCCAACAAACCTCCAGTTCTGATTTTTCATTAGTCCAGGAACTGGCTTTGTCGTCGCACGATTCCTGAAGAAATAAGAAATGAGAAACTGAACAACAAACATTTGCACGAGATTCAAACAAAGCTGACGATTAAAAGTGAATCCCATGTTTTTTCACCCATGTTTTCCAACATTTGAAGTCGGTCTTTGTAGGGATTTAAATTGCATCAAGTCGATAAAAGTCGATACGTTACAGAATTCTATAAACATTAAAGTTATTCAAACCTCAAACATTCAACAAGCTCACAAATTATTTATAATTCCCTGGAAAGTGTCAAAACTATTTTGTTATTCATGTTATTTTTGTAAATTGATAGAAGGCTGCTATTTTTATCATGAAAGGTTGGCTTTTTTTACAATAACGACATGATTTATCATTTTAATTAATACATTATTTATCATTTTAATTAATACATTATTTATCATTTTAATTAATACATTATTTATCATTCAAGTTCTGGTAAATGAAATGAAATCAATGAAATTACTTTCCAACTCAAATAAAGGTTCCTTAGTGACAACGAAAAACAACATTTCAACATTCAAGGTTTTTAATTTTATTTTTTCAATTTTTCTTGAAAGCATTTCATACATTTCAGAAGCTTTTTCTTTTCAAGCATAAATTAAATCATGCACTTAAATGACCGACTTGCAGGCACAGAAAGATCAGAAAAACTTTAACGACGACTTGAATGGTCTAAAATGTCTTTACCATTATTATCTATTTACCAGGCAATGTGAGGCTCAATGGAAATTGTCAAGGTACCAGTTCACCAAAATGGAAGGTTTGAGCTACAAAAGGTGGTTGCCTTGTCTGAATGCCAACTTCAGATCCTTATCATCCTTAATGATTCCTTGCAATCAAATATTAAAAAAAAAACCATCGATACTTTGGTTTGTAAGCGACACATTGATATTTAGATACCACCTCATGTGATCATGTTGCATCGAATGATGCAATTTTTATTTTGTGATTTATTTTTGCACTCTGCCTGAGTAATTTCCCACTACTAATATTATTGTTATTATTAACTTATTATTGAAATATTTAAGGTAAAAGCAAAACAATCTAAGCCAGAGTTGAGAAAATTGAAATTGATGCCAGCCATTTCAATTCATAATTCATAATTCTAACTCATCCATTCAATTCTAACCAAAAAGTTGCTATTCAAGTTTTTGTAGTAAATATTGAAAATAATTAATAATGTAATAGAACAATGTTATAGTAATACTACTTATGAATATTTAATTAAGATTACTAAATAATAACATAACTTACACTAACATAATAAGATTATAATAACGCATCATTTTGGCAAATTCGAAATTCCAACACTAGTCCACCAACATTTTACTGTAATGTCTTACTGATTTATGTTCCAGATTCATATTTTTGATATAACATTATGATATCATATAATGATATCACATAAAACTATGTTATCCTATTATGAATTATTGCATGAAATCGTTGCACACCTATTTACCATACGATATCATATCGATCGCCATGAGATTCAAATCCTCACCTTTTCTTTTTGAAGTGCTTCTCTGATTTGTTTCATCTCACCATCCAGCCCTTTAATAAATTAATATCATTGTCATTGATAATATTTTTGTTACTATTATTATTAATGTTATTATTTTAATCAACCATTTGAATTTAAAAAAAAACTGACTTTCTTCATTTGAAGTACATTCACTTTCCTTTTCCTTTAACAACTGCTCCAGTTTGGACTTAGACTCTCTCAGGACTGCATGAATCAAAATATCATTTGTAAGTAGATAGCTATTTCCTGCCACATATTATAACAACTAATTGTAATATGTTTTAGTAAATTTTTAATGTGATACACTTCAGAAAAAAAATTCCAGTGAGATTTTCCCAATCATCAAGCAATAGCTTTTAACATATATTATATAATATTAAAACAATATAATAATTAATCTCATATTAATATTACATAATATTATCCTATACCCTGGATATCCCTTGATAGATCCTCCTTCTCAACGACCAATACGCTGTTGTCTTTCTCTACATTTTCGAGTTGATGAGATACGTTCTTGTAGAGGTAGAAGCCATAAACGAACATTACCAACACAATTGCTACTGAAAACAGTTGCAAACCAAACGATGAACCTCTCCTTCCGAGCATTGTTGTAGGTCCCTTAGAACTGTATCTATCCTCTAGTAAAAGTTTGGTATCCAGTTTTCTGCATGAGAAATAGAGTAGGTCGTCAAATTAAAATAAAATCATGTTCGGCAACCAAACTCGACCAATTGTAAACTATTGAACCAAAACAAAACTATTTTACATTGAAATAAGATGATATCCGACAAGATTAAACCACTCCCGAGACAAATCAATCACAATCCACGAATCACCAGCAACTACAAGCTACGTAAACACCTTCGCAGGCGCATGCGTTTTATAATTAATGTAGATATGTAGAAGAATTTTTGAAATTCATATTTACTTTATAAATTTCGATGACTTTGAATTGTTACTCAGAAATTCAAATTGAACTTCTACAAAATATCCAGGTTAATGCAGCTAAACTCCATCAATCGAAAGCTTTAAAGAATTCATAATTTACATTTAATGTGGACATTACAAATATAATAAGTGATAAAGGCATTGAAAACCAGGCATTGTTTTAATTATAGCATCTTGAATAAACATGAGTTTAGGCGCCTCTGACGCTATGCAAATAGCGCATTATAAATTAACTATTATTATTATTATTATTCCACTCATTGACCTCTTGTGACCCTCTTGATCGTAAAATATTTATTCACTAAATAATTTATTCCAATTTCTATTTGCATATATATTTAAAAAAAAAACCTACTCGACTGGTTTTCGCAATTCTGCTTTATATAATTTTTTTCGATTTCCCGACCTTTTTAGACATTTTCATAATAATACTACAGAGATTCTGAAAATGGTCAATGCACCCCTGATAAAAATACAATTAGAAATGAAACTTTGTTTAAAGCTCCTCCTGTTGAGTAGAATGACGAGGAATTTAAAAGAATTTCTAAAAATATAGAGAAAATGTTGAACATAAATTGGGCTTAATTATTTGATGGAAATCGTTTAAATGAAGACGAATCATTATTTATGTTAATGTTTATATTAATTAATAATTGTCATGTTTAATTCACAAAAGACAAAGAGGTTTGGCAGGAGCCAGGAACAAGTTTTATTTAGACAAGTTATTATAATTAGATTATATTAACGTATTATTAATTATCAACATACATCATTAAAGTTTCTAAATTAAAAAAATGCTTTCACTTATTCAGCATTAAAATTAAACTATAATTAATCATTTTGTCATAGGAGTTGCTCTTTGAGCTGCAGACGACTTGCCGTATTTGGTACTCTTTTTCTTTTTCGGAACCTCGGTCCATTCACTGTTGCTTTTCTGAGTCTTGGGTATATTTCTGTGAGATGTTTCGACACGAATTGACGGCTTGGTATACAGTTTTGGTGAAACCTTGGATTCATTTTTGGACACAACTTTGGAGTCATTGTTTTGCTCCTTGTTCTCCGATATGAAAAGGTCTGACATCAACGGTTTTGCTCCTGGTTTGGGTCTTGATTCCGATAGTGGCACAACAGCAGCTGGCTCTTCACTTAAAGTTTCCTGAACAGGAATTACTGGAGAATGGCTTTCCTTTTCCTTAACACTTAACGTCTCTGGTTGAGATACTTCCAAAGGACCGACGATCTCACTACTAACCAAAGATTGCGGAGCTGGGATTTGCACTGACTCGTTTGCAACGGTGTTATCAACCAAAGACTGCGGCAGAGATGTTGGCAAATATTCATATGCGCACTTATTACTAACAACTGTTTCTGGCGTGAGAACTTGAGTAGAAAATTCGGCTTTTACGATGTTGATCGAAGGCTTTTCTTCCGTAGAATCTTGGGTGACAACTCTGAGGGTGTAAGCCTTAGCTATTACGGGTCCATTTGGAGTGATTCGCCTATTTAGCAGCATCATTTCGCTAAACATTTCTGCCAATTTTATAGATAGCGGAAAGTTAAATCTCAGTTGAATCGAAGAATTGGCCTACTGAAGATCAAATAGATTAGTGTCTGTAGCAAATTGCAGCCTGTGAATTGATTATTGAAAAATTTATGAAGCAACAACGTCTTCGAAATGAAAGATTGTGAATATTAGAGCCATAAAAATAATTGTTTATTTAAAAATTAAAAATAAATAAAAATATACGAAAATAAAAGTTATTAGTGTCTTTTCTTTTTTTACAACTACCAGAATTTATCATATGTGTTGCTTGCACAACAAATTATTTAAAAGCTAATTTTTGTTTAATTTGTTTATTATAAATATATTAAAATGATGAAAAATAATTTGTCACATGATGGTTAGGTCATATAAGCAATCGATTTCCGGGAAAATTGCGTATTTAAATGTTTAAATATTCGATATTACTTATAATATAATTGTAATGTTTAATAAATTTTACTATTAAACCAATTCTCGTTATATATTATCGTTCAAGAAATCAACATAAACTCAAAAGGTGCTAACGTGCACTCACGGAGAGGTTTCCATGTGATATAATGTGTTCATAATTTGATTTGAAACCAAGAATTGGATTGTTTTCAAAATTATAAAGCAAACTCATATTTATTTGTTGAAGTAGTTACAGTAGCTAATTCAAATTCAAATAATCAGAATTGTTTACAAGCCGGCACACTTAGCGGTTACTTAACAGTTGTTATCTTATCAACCGATAATGTCATCTGATAGACATTCGTCTCAGGCACTAAGTCACAGATAACCTTTTACCTGCTGTTAAATGAGATCTGATTATTTGTACCACCGACTGAGATTTTGTTCTGAATACATAAACGGCAGAAATTTATGAGCATTTTTAGATAAAAACGCTTTTAGAAATAATTTCGCCAAAGATGAGTAACCATATAAATTAAGCTTATTAGTTGTCTCAACGATCACAGCCCAATGGCACTGGCTTCATAATACTAATTATCCAAACGAATATTAATTATAATAATTCATGAATTGAACGTAAGCGATTAAAGAGTTTTCTTACTTATGTCTTATTAAAGATTAAGTATTGATCATAACTACGTACACTGCCTGATAAGGGATACCATGCATTCATCCAAATTATTAACTTAAGCATTTACACTGAGGGAATTATTCGTATAATCAATCGAGGTTTAATCGAACAGAAATTGACTCAAGTCACAATCTTCCACACCTCCAATACAAATCCTGTTTTCTCAAGTGACGAAAAGTTATAAACTAATTAAATATTTCGTATTTTATTTCATTAAAACAAAGAAAACAAGTCTGAAATAAGAATTACATTCATGTAATCTTTTGCAGTGAATTACTACCATAGATTGGATAGCTTTCCTAAGAGATGGTGCTGTAATATCTGGTGTTATTGATTCTGTGGAAGAAGTGCACGATCAGCATCGCCATAGAAAGTATGGCAACAATTTCAAGCACAACAATCGTCAACGCTGCTATTGAAATGACTTTTTCTTTCGTCATGCTGTTGTCATGAAATTGTGCTTCGTTGCTTATGGAAGAGCTCTCTTCGGGAAGTTTCAGAATGTCTTCTGACTGAAGTTTCGATTCTCCGAGTTGAAAGCAACCAAAGGTTTTATGAATCTCAACTGATCGTTTGTCCTCAAAGTTTTCATTTTTGATTGATATTTTCGACGTACAAGAAATGTTCCCCAACGGCAAGTCCTTCCAATGGATACCTGCGTATTGGAAAGGTTCACAGCAGATTGGATTGCTGTCTTTGAAATACCATGATAAGAGTTTCGTGGTGTTTAAATAGCTGACGAGGTTCTTTGTTCGACAATCGCAGATCCAGGGATTTTCAGACAGCTTGAGAAATCTCAAGGATGGCGAAAGCTTTCGACGAGTTTTTGAGACGTCAAGAGAGGTTAAATAGTTTCTAGACAGATCTAGAGTGTCCAAAAGAAGTAAATTTGTCAACGCAGCCATATGGAATGATGTCAATTTGCATCCATCCAAATGCAACTTTTCCAACAGCATGAGTCCCTCGAAAGTTGATGTTTCTAGATGTACCAAAGGATTTTTTCCCAAATCTAAAAATCTGAGACGAAAAAGTCCCTCAAAGTGCTTGGCCCTCAAGCCAGTCAATCTGTTCTGCCGCATGTTCAACATCTGGAGATTTCTTAATTTTCTGAAGCTACCGAAGCTGATAAAGACTAATTTGTTTGATTCCAGGTTTAAAATTTCCAGGGACGAAAAGCTCTGAAAATCTTCCGATTCTATACTTCCAATTGAGTTGTTTTTCAAGTCCAGGACTTTGACGTGTTCTACGTTTCTGCTTGGAATATTTTCCAAGTTCTGTCCCGTTAGATTGAGGATGTTCTTAATTTTATGGAATCTTTCATGTTTTCTGTGATTGATCTTGTTGTCCAACTGATATCCACTTACGACGATCACATGAATCATCATAACCGTGCAAATTAATTCTGATTGAATCATTTTATAAAGCCTAAAAAAGCATTTAAACATTGAGAGTAATTTCAATATTAATTGTAATGTAATTTTGTAGACCTATTTGTTAAATTCAACAAGAAAAAAGTTTACCTTCATAGCCCAAGTTGGCAGCGAACTAAACAGACTAAAGTGTAGTGCACTAAAATACTTTGATGCTGATGTTCTATTAAACCTATCGATGATATAAAATCCTATTGGAGGTTTTCTATGTTTATTTGTTGGCCTGAAGACAAGACAAATTGATTTTTTCCATTAAGAACAATTGCCGTCGGATGCCTTATGCAATCAGTTATAACAAGCAAGCAATCTTAGAAGGCATTAAGCCAATTACGACATTGTTTGTCTTTCTGCATTATATTCGATGCAACTAGTGTTAAAATAAACATTTTTGAAATGATTTTAACAGTTGAATTATGGTGTTTATTAATAATTATTTAGCGTTAATAAGTTAGAATTCTCGTAAAGTATGATATAATAGGCCATTAAGATACCAGAAATTGAAAACTTCAAATGATCATTTTTCAATTGAGAAGAGATTCTAAATAAATTGGATCAAATTATATCCGTGCACAAACTTCATTGTTTGCATAATTTTTCGGCTTTAAAATTTAGTGACATAATAAAATTAAGCAAGACTAAAAAAAACTAAAAACCGATTCTGCAACTTATTTATAGTAATTCAAGAATAATATTAATGCACACTTTATGATAATTAGGTACTTCATTTGAAGTACTAATCACGTAACATGTGAATGTTAGATAATGCATTAGTTAATGTTTATATTTTCGTGTAGCTTGCTAAGTGTTTACCTTAACATAAACAAAAACATTTCCTAAAGCTTCACAATATGTGGCATTTTGTGACAATAAAATTAGGTAAACGAAGAAAAATTGCAGAAAGCAAGCCCATTAAACTTGTAGAAAATACTGGCAGATATTATTACATAATTACACAATAAATAGATAAATAGGTTTTGTAAACTCTAGTAGTAACTTCTAACTAATGAATTGTGACATCCAACCATTATTAATGACAACCATAAAATCATAAAATGTGTTCAAGTTAATTAATAATTAGTTTTCACAATCAATGAAAATACTAATAAAAATTGCCAAGGACGATTAGGACTTGCAGTACGTTCAACAATTAAACTCATGCATTGAATTTATGTATTGCATTCATGCATTGAATTTACGTATGGCATTCATGCATTGAATTCATGTATGGCATTCATGCTTTGAATTCATGTATTGCACTCATGCAATACTCTTTCTTCTCGGAGTTACCAACTATCAAGAGTATCACCTGACAAGCTATCCTTCCATGACGTCAAAATTTTGAATGCCTGTTACTTCATTAAATTGACTGTTACTATTTAATATTCTAAGTTCTCAATTTACTCAGATCGACCACATTACCGTTCTAGACTCCTAGTGATGAAATGACTAAGACTTCCATTGGCAGCAACTTTATTATCATATAATTATGTAATGAACGTTAATATATAAAGTCGTCCTTTCGTAATAAGTGATAATTTTGCAGCGAATTGGAAATTTGGCCGAAATAAAATGTTTTTCAACAAAATCATTTAATCCCACAAGATATGCAATCTTAATAAAATATTAATGAAATTGTTTATTATCTTGGAAGTTTTATTCAACATTTGGAAGCTTTTCAGTAATACCGAATAACTCATTAGATTGCTGAGCTAAAAAGAAATGTTCTTATGACATTCACAAACTTCCAATTGATAAGAATTGTGGAGGTTACAATTTTTTCAAGAACATGAGTCCATCTTCAACTTATTTCAAACCTACTCGTAGATAAACGAGAGTGAACTTCAAATAATGCTCCATTTTTCACCGAGCCTTACGAAGCCATGATTCAATTGATCTGCAATAAATTACTTGGTCACTTTAATTATCAATTTTGAACAAACGGTCATTCGACATACATGATATCCACTTTCTCCTACACCATAAAATTATATTGTAGAATATTTGCAAATAGAAAATTTGAATTTTAAACTTTTATAAACTTTTCAATAATAACAAATGCGAAATTATAAAAACGAACTAAAATCTTTGATTGAATATATATCAGCAACATTGACAACAACATATCACTAAAGTAGCGAGCGTAATTTCATATACTATTTGATTGTAATCAATTTATCTATTTAATCATGCCATCGGAGAAAAAAAGAAGTTCGAGTGCACAGAGGTCGTCTTCCAAAAGACGGAAATTATCAGATCAATTACATGGTAAATCCTATTACGCTGTTATGTTTAGAAATCATAGACCTTAAGTTTTAATTACTTCGAATATTGATGGATGCAATGATGACATCTCAAGTTTTCTTACAGATGTAAGTCAAGTGATTGGTTCATTCAAAGGATTAACTCGCGGACTTTCAAAGGTGGAATTATTCTTTCTTTGATGAAATGTTTTGTTCGATTTTAAATATTCAATTTATCATTAGATAGCAGGAGAAGATTTGGATAACTTCAAACAAATTTTAGCAAAATTGAGGTTCTTAGAATGTTTCTTTTTTTTTAAGTTTTGTTAATTTTATGAGGTAATTATATACATATATATTGATGTACTCACATACATTCAGCTCCTACTTCCCGCGCCTAACGGAGTCAAGTCTCCTTGACATCGATGATTTGCTATATCCGAACGAAGATATTTGCGTCTTGAATATATCGAGTTGGTTAATTAAATGTGAAATATAAATCCTGTTCTAAATAATTAATAACCGTTCGTGTTTCAAAAGGCAGTTATTCCCAGGAATCCAGAAATCGTTTGACCAAGAAGTGCTTCAAGAGTCTCTTCGACTTGGTTCGAAACGATAAATACCGATTAAATAATGTCTTGCTTCAGTAAATACGATTAAATATAGAATCCCATCGAAACATACAAATACATTGTTTGTAAGAATAACCTCGCTAAGATTCGCTTTCGATTTTGCTGCGGTTAGGTTTGAAAAAATAGTACATAATCTATAAGTTAATGACAGTGCGTCGTTGGTACATTCTTAACTTCTACATGAAACCTTCACCGTATTTTTGCTGCATGTTAAATGCTATTATTTGATGCCACTAATATCTCATTAAAATGACAACATTATTATTAAAAAATTCATGAAATTGAAATAACATCTTAAATGTACTTAAATCAGGCTAAAAGTAACAGCTATCGCATATTGGACACTGTCATTCTTCAGATGATAGACAACTCACCAAAGGACATTTTCAAAGGAATTAATCTTTTTTTGATGGAGTACTGCATCCTTAAATCATTCTTAATTCTTATCATCATCGTTGTCGTCGTCGTTACCTTTGCAATAATTACCACTTATTATTTTGTCAGACGTATTGGGAACTTGATATTCAGCAGAACAGGAATAAATATGTGCCGTGCTGTAAAATTCTTTAAGGTCTCCTTGGATAAACATAAAGAGTTGACATTGGGAGCCATACAATATTCAAATGGTAATATTAGTTCATTTTGGTATTTGCTTTTTCAAATACATCTAATACTTTCCAATGCTTTCCTTGGTTAAAGCGTTCAGTATGCATCTTCTTCATTCCACTCACAACATTCCTCGAGCCACACGACCCGATGTCGAAAGAATGAGATTATGGCTTCAACACCAATGTAAGATGTAATTATGTTTCAGACTAAGAATATGCTTATTTGAAGTGTCTTTGTTATAGAGCTTCTGTTATAATGCAAGTTGAAACTTTCCGTTACAGGTTCTTTCATATTTGGAGATCATAAGCTTGAAACACTGTATAAAGGATTGAGAAAGCTTGCAAAGAAGATCAGGCGACTAGAGCAGGTAATGAAGAAATGGTTTCAACCATTTACATATAAGATATATATTCAGAGTTTCTAAGCAATGAGATTTTGCCGCCAATTTCCGTACGTGAATTGAGATGGAATCTGCAGCGAACTTCTACTGATTATATTTCAGAATTTCTGATGAATTTTTATAATATATAAATGTTAAGTTAATTATTTTACAGATATGTTGCTCTAAAGATTTCATCCAGAAATTAAGATCTCTTCACCCACCATTCCTGGGCTCCTATTACGTAGTCGTCGATCAGTTATTCCGGTATTTCTCAATGGCTAAGAATGAGAAACAGAAATTGAAGCATGCCAGAAATTTTATCAATGGATTAAGCTATGTATATATCAGAATGTCATATTTTAAGAGATGTCATTTGGAGTCCTGTTGATTATGCTTATGGCACTAGTTTTATAATAATAATAATAATAATTATTGTTATTATTAAAAAAAGATAAAGTAATAATTAACAATTATTATTAATATAACATTTATATTATTTATATATATAATATATAATATTTATATTATTTATATATATATAATAATAATAATAATATAACAATAACAATAATTATAATAATAATAACATATTATATGTTATCATAATAATATTAATAATAATATTAATAATTAATAATAATATTGTTATTGTTATTGTTATAGTTTTTTAATGTTCGAGCAGATAATTAAATTGATTACCTGGTCTCAAAATATTTGCATTTTTCAACTTATTAATATAATTGCTTTTTAGGCCTACATTACCGGCAAAGAAACCTGTCACGATACTTTTTTCTTCCTGATGTATTTTCTCTTTGATGATTTCATCAACGTTAGATCGACTTACTTTTCTTCTTGGAATGATAACCTTCATACAATTTTAGATACCGATTTCAGATTTGCAAATATTCGGATGACCTGATGAAGCTGGTTGACAAAAGATACTTCAACGACGTGGAGCCATTCATATCTGCAGATAACCCTCCCGTCGAAGTTAGCGAATCCAACGATCAACCCGACTTCACAATGGAAAAATTTCTTGTTTACGATGAGTTTCTCAAGATTTTATATGTTATATCGAAGTGGCACGAAGCTTTAATGATATGCATTAAACCTGAAGAGGTTTGACAAAAAAAAGTTCAATATTAAGTTCTGAATCACACTAACTCCATCTATTCAATTCAGCGAGAAGAATTCGAGGCTAGAGTTTTTAGAGACCCTAAGAGCTCAGGGGTAAAAGCATTCATGTTTCGAAGACTTTTTAATCCCTCTGAACGTTCTGAACTTCCGTGGTGGTTTCACACCATGATGAAGAAGTGGTGAGATTTCGTTGATATTTATTTTCATTTAATAATAACGATTAATTAATTGCATTTAAACCCAGCGCCATTGTTTACTCATATTTTTAGTTTTTTTTTCTTATTTTTGTTGACCTTCTGCCTGCTTAAATAAATAAATAATTGTTAAAGTAATTCCTCTGCAGTCCATACATGTTTATATCCAAGCGCCATGAACACATGATTGGAGATTTGTTGAGAATGTTGACTGAAAAGGAAGTCGATGCGGTTGTTTTGTTTGTTTTGTGTGACTAACAATCAGTTACTAATGGAGTTGTTTATTTAGGTCACCATTGAAAGACTCTATTTCGTCTTAAACGGCTTGCCATAATTTTACATTCGTCCTTATTAATAAAAACATTATTCTCTTGATTATCCAGCCAATTGAATAATTACCGGGTATTATTACTGATTAATTAATACCGGTTTGATATGTCGAATTAGTTTAACATTGAGTGCGAATACCGAAGCTAAAAGAGAGCAACTCACGTTTACCAATGGTCATTTAAATTTTGGTCACTTGCGATTATTTTTGTAATTTGTTGTAAACATTGAGACATTTGTGGATCAAATTGTAAATAAAACTTTGTATCATCGGACAAAAGATGTATGCAAAATGAGTTTGAGAATAAACCATCTCATTCTGAAGAAGTCCTCAACTTGCATTCCAGTCTCGATTAACCATTTGTGAAATTATTGAAGGGTTGACAATCTGACTTAAGAAACCAATCCAAACTCCCGCAAGATCCTCTGACTTATTTCCATAAGACTTGATCAAGGCTTGCATTTCCTTAAATTGCGACGTTAGGCGATTTGCTTTCTACTATTTGCAATGTAACAGTCTCAATTGTTGACAAATAAGAACCCAATATGCTGGATAAAGCTTAAACATATAAATATGCTTAAACATGATACTTTATTTAGATAACGACAACATTGCAAGCGAACATTGAAGTGAACAATTAGAAATAATCGCAAGAACAAGAACTACGAACGTGAACGTAACCAGGAAAATATGAAACGTGTCAACGACATTATTGCAAGCGAACATTGAAGTGAACAATTAGAAATAATCGCAAGAACTAGAACATAAGTAGGAAAATAAATGAAAAACATGAAATCTTGGTGTGAAACTCAGCGCAGATATGAGAAAAGGAGAACATACATTCAGAAGGAACGCATAGAAAAATCATTCATACACCCCCCGAGAACGTAAGGAGTTTGGGCCGAAACGTTCGGTGACGGGGGCACTCCTCTGACGATTCCCTGTCGGTACGCTCCGTGGTAGGAGTTTCTCATTACTTCATTACATTCATACATGAAAAATTTTCGAATAGAGTTGAAAGTAAAAAAAACATTAACCTTACGACCATCACCATCGTCATCATCGTTATCACCATCATCATCATCATCATCATCATCGTCATACTTTACACTTTACATTGTCGACCATATCGGAGATAAAAATAAATAATAAAAAATTTAAAAAAAGAACAAGCCCAGGTTCCTACTAACAAAAAGGATTGTAAAAAAAAAGGCCACAGAGCTTGCAACGATGAGCTGAGTGGATATGTCTTCGGAGGCTTTGTTCGTCTGGGTAGTCTCTCAGGGAAAATAAACATGTCCAACTTCCATGACCTTTAAATCAATTTTTAAAAAATCATTTATTATCATTTATTTAGCAACGATATGGAAACTATTTCATGCTATATATATATATATATATATATATATATAGATATATATATATAGATAAAATATATAGATATATATACATAGATAAAATAAATTCAAATCCAAACGAGCTTACAGGGAACTCCTCGGAACTTGTGCAGTTTTCTGTTTTCGTCCCAACCACAGGCATTCCATTCGCAGATCCGGCATATCAGCAGCTCTTTCTGAATGAGGAACAAAGGAAACTTAAAATTACAAGAAAGTTTCTGTATAATAAAACAATAACAAATATAATGATAATAACAATAATAATAAACTAAATTTAACTCATTAAAATTAAAAATTTAACTTAAATGAAATATTAATAATTAAAAATAATGTATGTAATAAACTCAAATACTGTTTCTTGCTTTAATGCTTTATTAGGCTTTGACTTTATTAGTTACTTATTAGTGATTTAGTACTTTGCATATCCGATAATGATATATGATTTCTGAACCTTCTTGAATCCAGCTGTGCTGTGGGTACATTGCTGAGAGACCTCGCTGTCGTTCAAGCTATCGGTTGAGTTTCTGGGAGTCGAGCTCTCGGAACTGCTGATTCGAAGGATCTTTTTCTTCTTCAGAGAGAACTTCGTGTTTGTGTCGGTGCTCCCCTTCCGGCTGCTGTCATTCCTGCGACCGGTCGTTGCGCAGTGTGACGATGACGTCCCTTGATCATCTTGCCTTGATGTATAGGAAGGTCTAGTGGGAAAGAATCTTTTCTTCTTCAGAGGAAATTCCGTGTTTGTGTCGGTGCTCCCCTTCCGGCTGCTGTCACTCCTGCGACCGGTCGTTGCGCAGTGTGACGATGAACTTTCGCCATGGTCCTCACTAGAACTGCTTGATGGAATTCTCATTTTTTTCTTCAGAGGGAACTTCATGTTGGTGTCGGTGCTCCCCTTCGACCTGCTTTCACTCCTCTGGCCGGTCGTTGCGCAGTTTGACGATGAACTCTTACCATGGTCCTCACTGCTTGATGGAATTCTCATTTTCTTCTTCAGAGAGACTTCATTAGAGCTTTCTTCAGATGGAGAATACCTCCTCTTTCTTACAAGTGTTCCTTGTGGAATAGATTCTTATTATAAAAACTAGTTATAATTTTACAATATTTCAAACACGAATAAGATTTTTAAAATCTACAAAACGATAAGAATTGCCTAATTATTTCGCTGGTGTTGTTTGGGTCAACATAAAAATTAGGACTACAGCTATTAATGCAAAAAATCACCTGATGTTAAGCGGCGTGGGACTGATTTTGAGACTGATGGGCCTTTATTCTTCGAGGAAGTTGGTATCGGGGCATTCCGTCCTGCCGCCAACGAGCCTGGAACTTACGTTGGCTTTTTGCTTTGGCTGGTTTCTTTGCCCTGTGTCTTTCCGTCGAGGAACTTTGTCTGGCTGTCAAAGAGAACTTCAAATATTGAAGTTCAAATATTGATACTCTTGCATATATTTTAAGTAAATCTTTAGCACAGACTTTAATGAATGTAATAAATAATTATCATTAAAAGAAATAAATGAAATACTTACTTTTCATTTTGCTCATTCAAATTTCAGAGGTCATTTGCTTCAGTCTAAAAAATTTTTCCTGTCTGAAGTTTGCAAAAACCGCCGCAACACTTAACGGCCAGAAATTTGTTTTACCAACTAACGTAAAATTTCTCTCAGCTGGAAATTGCTATATTATATCACTAGTGGACAAATAAGAACATAATTCCAAAGACCCACACAAATTTCGGTTATAAATCCCAATGTCGAACAAGCCCCTTGTCCCTTTTACAACAACCGAAGTCACACCTAATGGCCAAGTGGTGTACGCTTCTCAGGAGTTTATCGATTATGAAATATTTATTTTTATAATGACACTTAGTGACAGATAAACAATAACATTATTTTTAAAAAAATAATTTTTGCTTATACTTAATTCTTTCGTCTGAGTAGAAATTTTATGATTGCCTGTTCTGTACAGCATTGCAACAAAATCTGTTAGTATTTCCATTCTAATTCATTCACGTATAATTCACTGGGTAGAAGTTATTTTCTTGTAAGAATATTTAACTTGGCTTTTACCTGGTTTGAAGTTGTTAAAGGCCTTAAGCTCAAGTGGATAAAACTTATAAAAGTTTATTCTAAAAGTTATTCTATTATTTATTCTAAAAACAAAAACTGGAACGCAACAAATATTTGCCTCAACACTCGAACACCGCTACTTTAGCAACTAACTTCTGCTGGATTCATGTTCAATTACAACAATCGCCATTCTTATGCGTCTCCAATATTAAGTAATATTTCCTGGACAAATTTAATTAAAATTTAATTGAAAGTCTCGAAACATTCCGACTTTATCTAAGACTTTGACAAAAGAGATTTCATCCGATTTTAGGCAAAAAAGAAACAAAAAAACTGATGTGATATTTCACAATCTTCGTGTTTACCGCTTCAACTTGTTTAAAACATTATCTTTAGAATACAAGGAATAAACATATTTAATTGCCTCTGAAGTTCATGCACTTTTTATTTGAGTAGGCGTAAATTGCTGAGCCACTTGTCTCTATTCAAAAAGCATCCAGCAACATGACGTTGGCCTTTAAACCCCTTCCTGGCATGAATTAATCTCCAGTTGTCGATTATAAAGATCGTTCCAGGCTGCAGTAAAACCTCCACGTGATTCTTTGGGTCATCAACAATGCGAGAGAAGCACGACAAAGCTTCATAATAGGCAGAGGCAGGAATCGAAGAGGAATGCATGAGGTTGGAGGATCGGTCGAAGTGGTTGTATCTGATCCTCTTCAGACTGCCTGTTGCCTTTTCCAGTTCTATTGTTGGACATGATTCGCTAAAGGATCTTAGGTCGTCTTTGTAGCTAAAACGTAATTTATGAATAAATAAATATAAATAAGCAAATATAAATAAACATTACAGAGTAACCCTTTTGTAATCAATAGCCTACAATTACCTACCTGAAGTTAGTTAGGTGGGAAGTCAGTATCTGGTAAGCTTGATCATTCAGTTGTCTGAGATCTTCGACGACCTGCAATCCATCCATCATAATGAATTCTCCTCCTTCTTCGGCTACTTTTAAATGCTGGAAAACCTAATTTTGAAAATTTCGACAAGAATTAGGCAGTTTATTTCAAATTAATTAAAACATTTTTTGAATTTATCGCAGCACTTTTGCACGTTATTGATCTTTAATCAAAAGTAAGCGGTAACACTAATGATCCGCAGCACGTGCATTACTTGACACTATCAAAAATATTCCATTTGATCAATACAAATTCTTTAAAATAATATTAAAATGAATTTATTGTAACCAACCAAAAAAGCAGGTGGTTCTGTTAAATAGTTTCCGTCCGTGTGAGGTCCCAAAAAATCGTTAGTAAACGCTGAATCCTTAATTTCTCCTTTATTGACATCTTCCACCTTTGTATATTCCAAATGCCATATCCTACCAAGGTAGGTTTCCTTGACGTCCGAAATGAGCTCAGCAGCTTCAACAATCGCTTCTGTATTATTGGGAGAGTTTTCAATTTGGAGGAAACCGAATTCATACAACTTCTCACAGGCGGATTTCAATGTTGCTTTGTCATTAATTAAACTCTTGAAGTCTATCTTCTCCCGCATGTAGGAGATGATCTAAATTAAAATTAATCCAAATAATAAATATTTTACGTTTTCTTAATTTATCTCGAGATTATATCTTCAGCTTCTTTAATAGAGTAAAGATAATTTAGTAAAATAAATAAGTAATAATGTGTTTACATTGCTGGCATTCCAGCGATATTGCTTTTTGTCTGGAAAATGAAGATTCTCGTTGTTAAATACGGTTTTAACCCATTCCTTGTCGTATTGCGATATGTGTCTGTCCTTCCAATGAACTTTCACCAAATTTCCTTCTCCAGTTTCGTTCAAACTCTCAACTTCAAACGCCTTTGGACTGAGTCTGCGTTAAAATGTCGATTAGAAGTTTTATTTGATATTAATTACACTTACATTAATCCACTAAAATTTCTTTTTATCATGAGATTTTTTATTCGAACTTCTTTAAATACTTTAAATAATAAATACCATAATCACAATAATTTATTTTAAATAATGAACAAATCAGTTTAATTTGGATGCACCTGTGAAAGAGCACATTTCTTTGTTGAGTCTCAAGATTGTAACATTCGTTGCACCTGCAGTTTTCTCTCAACCATACGGAGTTGATTTCTTTCAGCTTTCCTGTCCTCAAAGAATCATCGATAGTCCAGTTAAGATTGTCATCGAATATTTTGAAGTTCTTATTGCCGAGAGGCTGATTGTGAACAGATCCACTTATTGCTGTTCTGCTAAAATTGGCTTTGATGATCCGGCACATCGCTCCTCCAAAAAGATTGATTTTATTTTTCGCAAACATTTTAACTTTAGTTATGCATATGAATTTAAATGTTGAAAATTAGATTATATTCTTCTTCGTACATTCGTGAAAAAACAAATCTATCCCCGAGTATGCCAGTATGCCATCATCCGGCGTTTAAATAGGTCTCAAAAATGGCGTCGCACAAAAATGTCAAATGCATTTTGAAGGAACTTTTCAACAGATTCCTTCAAAACGTCATGCTTTGAGTGAATCTTGGATGTGAAATTCTGTTGTTGCTGTTTGTGCATTAGTGTTGAGTTAGCATTTCCTTTGCATAGTTCTGAAGTTCAAGGCTTGTTACTTGCTCGCCAATAAACATGATTAAAAATAATATTTTCTTGCAAATGCATGTGCCCACAAATCATCCAAACTTGAATAGTCGCATGTGAATGTATGTATGACTTCAGAACGGTGCTATTGACTTTTTTGCATTAAATAATATAATTAGCATACATAACATCAATCAACGACTATTTGCATAGATTTGACCACAACATATCGTGTTAGGGAATTGTTTATGTATCTTGTGAGTGCAGCATACTTGCATACATAACATAACCAAAGACAATTTAACAGAAAATTTTTTTGCAATTAGTATCAATCCATCGAATGTCCATTAACCATGCCCACCAGTTCATAGAAAGTCTAACTGTTTGTAACCTTGCGAGTGCAGGTTAAAGATCGTAAAGAATGAAAAAATTATCGAAAAAATTGGGAAAATAATGAAAAATTAAAAAATAAACACTCAACATTGTTGAGAAAAATAAACTTTTTGTAGCTTAACGACCAAAATTGTTTTCCAAAATATTCAAGGCCTTAAAAAATGCAAGTGAACCCTGCAAGAAGAGCAAAGGTTTAACTAGCGTTGTAAATCACACTTGTGTGTTGAGACAGTCAACCTTTGATTAAAAATCTTTAGTTTTTCATCAGTAAAAAATCCGGTTTTAATGAGATAAACGGTAACAATTCTTATCCTAAAATGGCAATTTACTGTCTAAAGTACTCCATCGGTAAATATTCAGATTTGATTTTATTAAATAAAATATAATTCAATAATAATAACAATAATAATAGTAATGATGATGATGATGATGATGATGATGATGATGATGATGATGATGATGATGATGATGATGATGATGATGATGATGATGATGATGATGATGATGATGATGATGATGATGATAACAATAATAATAATAATATTAATACTATAATAATAATAATAACGTAATTGTAAACCTAATTATAGACTACTCTAGGACATTCAACCCTTTTGTCCGATTTACCTTGTTATGCAGAGGAAATAGTTATTTAAGATCTAGTTTAGTTCTACACACTCAATCCTTCTTACTTTCTCTCCTTCTCTTCTAATTACGTTGCTGCGGTGCTATTGAGTTGTCAAGTTCACAGTCAGGAGGATGTCGTTGTTGTGTATAAAGACTGTAGTGGCTTATGTTACGAGCAATCAATTGAAAAATCTTGAAAAAAACATGCTAGGGCTTATTTTCGAGGAAACTTAGTCAAAGTAGTATGTGAATTTCTTAGGCCAATGAACTCTTCGACCAGAGCGTGTTTGGAGTCTAGCTGGTGGTGTTGCTGGGTTGATGGCTGGTCTTGATGCTTCGTCGAGTGATGTTCTTGGTATTGTGGTTGGGTTGGTGGTAGACGAGACTGATGTCCCCACAGGTTGTGCTTGAGCCTGTCGATTGAAACGGTGTCACTTCTTCCGTTCTTTCTGATGAAGTACTTCCGATGGCGTTCTTGGACATCAAATGGCCCTTCGAGTGATTGATGTAGTGGCGGTTTGTTAGAGACGACCCGGACGAATACCTGTGGTGTAGTAGCCAGGTCTTTCTGGATGTAAGAGGGTTGTTGATGCTGCTGTCTAGGCTTGAGACCTTGCATTTGCTCTCTAAGATAAACTGCGAAAAATCGGCGGGTTGGAGTTGTCCGATGTTGGAAGCTCTCCTGGTAATTTCAGAGGTGCTCCGTAAACGAGCTCGTTAGGTGAGCACTAGAGAACCTCTTTGACGATCGCACGTATTCCAAGTAGAACCATGGGCAGTCCAAGCATCGATGGAGTTGTGCGCGATGAGCGCCGCTTTGAGTTGCCGGTGGAAGAGTTCGACCATTCCATTTGCTGCGTGGTGGTAAGCTGTTGTGCGGATATGGTGAATAGCTTACTCACCTGATGGAGAAGGTGGGATGAGAATTGGCTTTCTCTGTCGGTTATGATGGTCTCCGGCACTCCAAAGTTGGCTACTCATCCAGAGAAGAAGGTCTTCAGGTCTCCGTTGATGTGTCGGTAAGTGGAATAGCGATAGGGCCATCTTGTGAATCGATCGATGATTGTCAGGATGTGCGTATGTCCGTTGAATGCTGGCAGTTTTTTCTGACACGAAAGACATTCTCGTCACCATGCTCTGATGTCCTTGTCCATGTGGGGCCATACGAACCGCTAGCGAATCATCCTTGAGGTTGCCCGTGCTCCAGGATGCGTGAGGGAATGCAGACTCAGAAATATCTTATGACGCAAGTTCTATGGTACCAATGGCCTCTGCGTCCTATTGAAGTTTCGACCCAGATGTAGCCGTGGCTGAATGGTAACGGAACTTCGACGATCTTCGAGGACGGCATGTCGGTCCGAAGTGAGAGTTCTGTGGTCTGGTGTCTTGCAATTTCTTGTAGGTCGACTATTATTATCGGGTTGACTTCTGTGCGTGACAGTGCATCAGCCACGATGTTGCGCTCCCTCTTGACATACTTCACTTCTATCTTGGTGAGTGCCTGCTGGATCCGCTCTTGAAGGCGAATGTGAGCGGCTTATGGTCTGTGTAAATGGTGAATTGTCGACCCTCCAAAAGATGTTGGAAGTGTTTGACGGCCAGATATACAGCTAGCAATTCTCTATCAAAAGTATAGCATCTCGTTTCCTCCGGGCTAAATTTCTTGGAGTGAAAAGCTACTGGCGTTGTAACTCCGTCCTTGACCTGGTCTAGAACTGCTCCGGCTGCGGAATCTGAAGCGTCAGTTGAGAGTTGGAGTTAACCGGCTTCGTCCAGGAATGACAGACAGGTGCAGCTCTTCCTTCACCTGTTGGAACGCTTGCAGCTGGGCTGGAGTCAGGGTCGGGTGTTTGTTTGGCCCGGTCCTTGTGCTGTTATTCTTGAATACATCCGTCAATGGAGCGATGAACAGAGGGGTATGAATTTTCTGTAGAAATTTATCAGACCGGGAACCTTGTAATCTGCTATGGCGTTAACCTTGTCAGGGATTGGTTGCATGCCTTCTGCGCTCACGTGGTGTCCAAGAAATGTCGTGGAAGCGACTGCAAATTCGCCTTGTCCATGTTCACCGTGAGATGGAATTCGTCGAATCTCTTCAGCACTTTCTCCAGATGGTCGAGATGCTTCTCCATTGACGAGTTGGCGATTAGGACGTCGTCGATATAGGCGAACGCGAAATCCAGACCTCGGAGAATCTTGTCCATAAAGCGCTGGAAGGATTGGGCTGCATTCCTGAGTCCGAACGGAAGACGTATGAACTCTTACAGGCCGAATGCTATAGTTATCGATGTCTTAGGGATGTCCTCTTCCGCGTTGGGGATGTGGTGGTATGCTCTGACAAGGAGGTCGATCCTTGAGAAAACTTGTGCCTTTGACAGACTCTTGGCAAAGTCATGTAGGTGTGGGATGGGGTACCTGTCAGGAACCGTCCGGGCGTTCAGAGTTCTGTAGTCCCCTCATGGTCTCCAATCTCCTGAAGCTTTTGGAACCATGCGCAAGAGTGACGACCATGGGCTGGATGGTGGGCGAATGATTCCCAACTGCAGCATATGGTCGAACTCAGCTTTAGCAATCTTCAACTTGTCAGGTTGTAGTAGGCGTGGCCTGGAGAAAACTGGAGGACCGTTGGTGAAGAGGTGATGCTTGACGTTGTGCGTCAAGGCGTCGTTGAAACTTGCCAGCCTGCTGAGGATAGGATACTTCTCCATTATCTTGGCCACCATCTCGACTGACGTTCTGGCAAAATGTATCTTCGTTGGCTTCTACTTGGAGAGAGATCCGATGACCGTCAGCGATGTTGAGTTGTCGAGGGCTGGCCAGGTCCACTGACAGGTTGAAGTGCGCCAGGAAATCTGCTCCCAGGATAGGCTTCTGGACATCCGCCACCATGAAGATCCAACTGAATTGCCGCCGCAGATTCAGGTTGAGTTGCAGAGACTTCTGACCGAATGTTTTTATGACCGTGTTGTTTGCCGCGTGGAGAGTGTAGGGTGAAGGCGTGAGTGAATGCCGATGAGGAGGAGGGATGACGCTGACTTCCGCACCGGTGTCCACGAGGAACATGAGGTCGTTATTGAAATCTCTGACATATAACAGGCGACTAAGGTTGTGATGCTGGCCTAGGACAGGTGTCGCCTCTACTGCCGGGCCCTGTCTTTTAAATCTTCCTTCTTGAAACTGCATGGGGTGTGCACCATGGTGCCGCGTTGCCGAAGATATGGTGATACCAGCATATTCTTGAAACTCGGGAGGAACTGTGGGAACGCGAAAAGGATGCTCTCCTCCGACTGGATGATCTGTCGGACTTGCCTCTGTGTGATATTGGGTCTCGTCTGATGGCCAGGACTGCAAGGGTTTCGGAAATCTTCTGCAACTCTGCGGACATGTCGGGAGATGTTGAAGCCGTCGGGAACGGTGTATACGATGCCCTCTGCATTTCCATCACTCGGTCTGCCAGGTTTGCTCTGCTAACGGTTGATTCATGGCAATGGCGAGGCTGAGGATGATGTGTGCCGGTAGATTGTCCAACTATAACTGCCGCTTGATCTCGTCGTCCATGTACTTTTACCCGACAGAGACTGCATGTATCTTAGCAGCTGCGACGGTAGCTTGTCATTAAGATGGACGTTGCCGAAAAGTGAGCCGGGTCGGCGACGAAGAACTCCGGTAGGTTGACTGCTGCGACGTTGGAAGGTCCCGGTTAATCTCACTTGTCTGAATCCAGATCGATGAGGTTGTCCATTGTGAACTCTGTCGTCGGAGGTCACCAATTTGTTGTCCTGCTGCTGAAGCTTGGTACACTCGAAGCTCGGCACAAGTAGACCGAAGTTCTCCAATGACCTCGCATATCTTTTTGCTGTGTGCATGTGCTCCTACAAGAGTTCCTAATAATAAGCAAAACAAGAAACATCAAATACTATATAAATAATTTAAAATTAAGCATCAATGCATCGTTAAAGCTTATAAAATATTTCGTATTTCGACAAAATTGAAATTATTACTTTAAATTATTAATTGAAATAACTTAAATTATTCTTCCATAAAGTTTCAATTCCTTTAAATCTCTTGTGAAGAAATGCCGTGATTTTCTGCAATCAAATATCATGAAATATAACATAATTGCATATAACATATAAATATATATGAGTATAACACAAATTCATAGCGTTTGGACATTTATTTAATTTTAATGGCGCTTTGTTTACCAACATTCGTTCCCGGGCTCTTTAATCGAAATCATTGTGGTCCCTAATATCTATCGACATTTTCAGATAATAATGGCCACGACCAGAAGTCGTTCAGCCTTGACGGCCAAAAGATTGGCAAGTGACATAAAGAATGAAGATATTTCTTCTGAGAAAGTGATTAAATCTAAATATTTTAAATGTTCACAAGCATCTACCCCTAAGTGCTCTGAACCTCCTTTGTGGAAAGAACAACTTGAAAATGTAAGAAAAATGCGTGAGGGCAAAGATGCACCAGTGGATACAATGGGATGTGACAAATTGAAAGATGAAAATGCTTCTCCAAAGGTAGACTGTTAATAATATTTAAGTTAGTGGAGCTGTTTTGTATCAGTCATATATCATTAATAATCTAAGATGATCTGGTTTATATATTGTTATTTTATTTATAAAGTCAATTAGTCTAGAGTTTGTTAATGTCTTTAATCGCTCTGATGCGAGAAAAATTTGGAACATATATAGTCTTGATTTTTCTGAGCAACTGAAACTAATGTTTCTTTATTGCAATAAATACTTTTTGAAATGATTTGGCCTTTTAATATTCTGCTTGTCACATCTTTCAGGACATGAGATTTCAATGTCTGTTATCTCTAATGTTGTCCAGTCAAACAAAAGACCAAGTCACTGCAGCAGCAATGTCGAGGCTCATCGAATATGGATGCAGTGTTGAGAACATCGCATCAACAAAAGAAGCAAAAATCGAGGAACTTATCTACCCTGTTTCATTCTATAAGGTATTTTTGGAGAACATATATTTTTCATAAGAAATAATCAGACACCACCATTATTTATATATTTATTTAAACACTTCACAGTGTAATGTATAATTGGTTAAAATGATGACTTGATATTATAATGAATTGAATAATAATCCCCCAAGTAATCAATAAATGTGAATGTTTACTTTACCAGACAAAAGCAAAGCATATCAAGAAGACATCGGAGATGCTTCTCTCCAGTTATGATGCAGACATTCCAAGGTCTGTTGAAGAGCTCTGCAAACTTCCAGGTTAAGACAACGATGAAGATGATGATAAAAATCATCATGCATATCATGTGCTTCCTGATTTGCATGATAATGATGACAAATTGGTTGCAATGTAAAAATGTGATGTGATATTCTTTAGGGGGTCATCTCGTGTATTGATTAAGCCTAGATTTACTACCACTGGCTTGCATTCTTACATGATTTCAAACCTCTACATAAATCACAAAATGCATCTCTTCCTTCTTTAATAAACAAAAAAAGTTCCTTATCCTTATCAAATTTCACACACCAGGAATTGGTCCAAAGATGGCACACCTGACAATGCAGTGTGCATGGGATGAAGTGACAGGGATTGCTGCAGACACCCATGTCCACAGAATCTCAAATCGTCTCGGTTGGGTGAAGACAAAATCACCTCTTAAGACTCAGTCAGATCTCGAAGAATGGCTGCCCAAGTCCGTGTATTTTCAGTTTTTAATTTATTAAGAATAATAAGAAGCACAATTTATGTGGCATAATGGCACATCATCAGAATCATTGAACCATTTATGTAACACATATTTTTATTAACACATATTTATATTAACACATATTT
>MPNW01000122.1:306076-330570 GCA_011800805.1 Hirudo medicinalis
TATTAACACATATTTATATTAACACATATTTCCTCAAGGGCACAAACAAAGATGCAGAGCTAGGTTGCAAACATGATGCAGTGTGATTGTTTCTTTAGTAATAAATAGGTTGTAATAAGTAATAATAGCTTATGAGAATTATGTTCTTGTGTCAGTTGTTAGAACTGGTCAGATTGCATGGATTAGAAAAAGTTCAAAGAAGTTGTGGTTAAGTTAGATATGTTTTTCAATGAAGTAAGATCCAAACATTGTTAAAGCAGATCATTAAAAATTAATTTGCATTTAAGCATAGATTCTCAACAAAGAAATGCCAACTGTAAATGGTATGAAGTGGAGTTGTTATTTATTTTTTGTAGGGATCTTTGGGGTGAGATAAATGGAATCCTGGTTGGTTTTGGGCAGCAGATCTGTCTCCCAATTCGTCCAAAATGTTCAGAATGTCTCAACAGCTCCATATGTCCATCCGCTCCCAAGCAATTCCAAAAATTGTCAAAATCCTAATTCTTCGAAATAAAACTTTTAGGCACAGTAAACATTTTTTGTATATATGGACAATGACATGTGTGCATGTTTCTATTCATATAAGGTAATGGCTGGTATGATTGAATTCTTGTACTTACCCAAATAATTTTTCTTCATATTTATAAAAATTAACCGACAAAATTTTGTCTTTGCCAGATTTTTTTTTCTTTTTTTAATATTAAAAAAAAATTAACGTCTCACAAAATAAGTTCCCGCTATTTAATAAGGTGGAACTCAGTGTCAACTCAGCTCATATTAATTTGATTTTTCTTTGTGAAGCTCAAAGCGCATCCAAAAATCATTACGTAATTATTTCAGGGGCCAAGGATATAATTTGGTGCTGCATCAAACAAAACATAAATAACTGTGGAGGATAAAGCTAAATCGTAAACTTACGAATGAATTTAATTTAAATGATAAAATGCTGATAAATTTCAATTAGCTTTATTTGGCAATGGAAAGGCAAAAAAAAGATTTTAAAACCCGGGCGGACCCCATAAAATTGCCGGACACCTGTCCCCCCTCGGCGGCCCTGACAGGGAGTCTCATTTTAGAGGGGAGATTTACCCTCACTGATTTTCAGTTTTAAAGTTTCTTAACTTTTGAGACTGGCAAGAAAAAAGAGTCGTCGGGATAATTTGGTCAAAGTCCCTATAAATGAAACTACCTGCGTCGGTCAACAAATCAGATATTTTTCGACGAGAATAAACCGTTCCCAATCCTGGCCAGAATTAATAACAAGATTTGTTTCGCTCGCAGAACCTTTGGTATTTGAGGAAAAAATAGTTATTGTTTCGCGTGTTTTTTAAAACTTAGCTTTGCCTATTCGCCATAAGAGATTATAATTTCGGACTCAGTTAACTTTTTGCTCACTTCTGTAAAATTTTGATTTTAAATTTAGAGATTTGCTCGCATTGCTCCCACTTTTTGGTATAAACAAAATATTTGTTTTTATAACAACGGTGTCTTTTAATAGGTCGTTGTGTTATAAATATTCTCTGATTGTTAGAGCTAAACTTAGAGCGCAGATTGTAACCTAGAACAGAAAGCAATAGCCAGTATGCGCGGGTAGCACGCCAAACATTTTGCTCATCACCAAGCAGACCACGACTCAGACACGAACCATCTGAGTCACTTGCACGCGTTCAGCACACTTCGAAATATGGAGCAGAGACGACCTTCGTTCTGTCTGCAAGGTACGTGATCGTCTCAACGTCTTCCACATCGCAAACTGACGTATTTAAACAAAAGCATGAAAATCACGTGACTCGTGCATGATCACAAACCTGCATGCATCGTGAGACTTTGTAAAAAAAAAAAGATGTAAACACAGTTGAGATGTTTTCATTTCACCATAAAAAACTTTCACCAAAATAACACTAAGCAAAACGAAATATTTTTGACAAATTACCGTAGCATTTCAAAACGAGAAGGCGACGTACTCTCGATTCGTTTTTCAGTTTGCATAGCAAGAATGAAACTGCATCCGCCAATTTTGAAATCTGACCTTCTCGATTAAAACGAGATCTTTGCTCGCTCTTCAAATTACTACACTTCATTTCGTTTATGTGCTAGCAAAGAAGTTGTTTGTAATTTTTGACATTTTGTTTTTCAGTGATTTTATGCAGCGCCATTGACGAAGAGTATTTAATCACCTGGGTCTGGGTTTAGCATTCACGTCTGTATACATTGACGACGGTTGTTCGTCCTCATGCGCTTAAGTTTCGAAGAATTCCTATTAGTTTAAATATTATCATTTCGTTTGCAAGAATCTGGAAGAAAATGTTTATGAGAAATAAGATCGATTTATTTGGTGCCGTTGTTTGCCGAATGATCAAGGCCAACATTTGCAGTACAAGAATATGTGGATCTGTTGGCAGCCAACCTCATAGCAACCACAAATACACCGTTTTTAATAACAATTCCAATTGGACACTCAATGAATCTCTGAGAATAGAAAAACAGAAAGATATCAATACAGTGTGGCTGAGAGAAAATTGCAGATGCAGCAAATGTTACAACCTTGAGACACAACAAAGAAACGTTCTATTTCACAAGTTTGTTTTAAATATCTTGAAATGAAATTACTTGTAATCATTGTAATTGTCGTATTTTTAAATTTTAATTTTTCATTATGATGATGACGATTTAGTGTTAAAACTAGTTATTTAAAACTATTAGTTCAATATTATTTCAACTATTGGTTGAAATTATGATTTCAGGCTCAATTCAAGTTCATTTGAAATCGAAAGTTTGAAAGAGGCAGGAGAAGGAGAGACAATGGAAGTTCTTTGGGGAGACAGACACATTTCCTATTACGACAAAGATTGGTTGAGGAACAAGCTTGATAACAACCACCTGAATTTTCAAGACAAAAAGCAATTTCTCTGGGATGAAAATACTGTAATTATTTTTTTTTTATTGTGACATTAAAGTTGCTACCAGAGATTACAATTAAAACATTATAAATAAATTATCGTAATTTAAACTTATGACATTTGTTTCTTCAGATCATTACCTACATGCAGGATAAGAAGATAGACTTCAAGAGCCTGATGAATGACAGAGCAACACTGAAATCTGCCTGTGAAAACTTGTACGAGCTTGGGTTCCTCCAAATTGAGAATACTCCGAAAAACCTGCATGCCACCATCCAAGCTGCTGAGCAGATATCCCACATAAAAGACACATTTTATGGCAAGTCGTGGGAAGTCAATGTGGTGGACAACAATAATGAAAGCAAGGCTGATGTCAAAGATACCGCTTACACCAATGTCGAGCTCGGCCCACACACAGATGGAAACTACTTTTCCGAGTCACCAGCTATATTGGTGTGACTGGAATTACTGTTATTAATTTTTAAATTTCTTAAGTCATATATTAATAATCATATTGAACAAATTACCCATCTATTAAAAGATATAGCAATTTTTTTTTTAAATTAATAATAAGTTAATCTAGTCTCAAAAGTGATGCATGTCTCCAAAAGTGACTAAAAAAATGAATACTGCACATGTTATGATTGAATTAATTATCAAATATTCAACATATGATTAGCATAATATTATATATATATAATATATATGCTCTTTCCAGGTGTTCCACCATTTAAAGGTTGCTGATGAGGGTGGTGAAATGGTACTCATTGATGGATTTAAAGTGGCAGAGGAGTGCAAGCAACTCGATCCACAAGCCTATCAGATTCTTAGCACACATCTCGTTAATTTCAGGTGAACAAGTCATACCTGCAGCCGATTAGCTTAAATTAGATCCATGTTTGAGTGATAATTCTCAGCATTACTTAATGTTTATTAAAACAGAGTTTGTTTCATGAATATCAATGCATTTTTGAACATTATAGGAAATTGATTGAACTTGAAATGGATTACAATTATAATGTATTATTGGAGTACTGGACTAACAACACACATATTCCAGCTACAAGGATGACAAAAGATTTCTCAATGAAACGTGTCCGACCCTCGAAGTGGACAAAGCTACTGGCAATCTGAAGAGGATCAGGTACAACCATTACGACCGGTCTGCCCATCTCATGCATTCGCCTTCGGTTCCCGTCTCAGCTTTCTATAAAGCTCTTTCGCTCTTCTCCGATGTTGCTGACAACCCAAAGAACCGCCTCGAAATTCTCCCTCAACCCGGAACCATTTACTTGGTCGACAACTGGAGGGTCTTCCATGCAAGAAAGGCATTCAAGGGACGCAGGGTCTTTGTGGGATGCTATCTGGAAAGGGACGAATGGATGAGCAACCTTCGCACGCTCTGAAACGACGGATCTTGCGACGTGTTTTTTCGAATTAATTGACTGTTGCTAGGCTGCCTTCTGTAGATTACTTTAAAGAAGTCAATTTGTTGATCCATTTGAACATCTGCTGGAGTATTGTTGGAGCAAGTTGTGCTCACCAATTATTAAATTTCATAATTTCTTGGAAGAACAAAATCAGAAATGTTAACAAGTCTTATGAGTAAAATAATTTATTTCGTTACAATGGAAATCATGTTCCAAACAATTTAGCCACGTAACATGGGAACTTAGTCGTATCAAACTCGCAGAACTTCAGCATGAGTCTTGTGGGGGCAGAGGAGGGGATGGAAGGTCATCCAAAGGTGGAGGGGGTGGCAGGTCATTGAGTGGAGGAGGGGGAGGATTCCACTGCGTTGAGTCCTGACTCGGCTGCGGTGCAGCCTGGCTCCAATCTCCATTCGGAACTGGAAAGAGAACCGAATATTGAAATTTGACAATACTTTTTATGTATTACATTGAAATGGTAATTGAAATTTATTTATTGAGAGTAAATTAGTATTTATTTAAAACCTAGTTAAAAATCTAAGATGTTTGATACCTACCTGATGGAAATCCCTGACCAGAACCATCTGCTCCACAATACATTGGTGGCATAAATGGTTGACCATACATGGGATTGAAAGGTGGAATGGACCCATAGCAGGGTACTCCATATGGCGCAGCGGGCATCGCACCCCAAGGCATTGGATTTGGCATCATGTAATTGCTGCTCCACATGGGGGGACAGTTTTGCCAGCCAGGTGTGGAAGAGGAGATGACAGGTGCCTCTGTAGGCTGGAAAATAAAGGATCATAATTTGAGATCAATTTCAAAATGTATCTTATCTATGTATTCCACTTTCTGAGAAAGTAAAATGATCTCACCTTGGTAGGAGTGATTGAAGATGGTGGTACTTCCTGGCCCAGCTCAGCCATCAAAGACATGTACTGGAATAATTACAAAAGTTAATTAATAGTTGGAAATATAAATTTAGTATTCAATTTATTAATGAATTTGTAGTTATGGTATTTTTAAACCTACCTCACTATCCAAGCTAGCTTTATCAGATGATGTCTGCACCACTTCAGTGGATGTTCCAGATGCATCGGACGTGCCATCAGCATCACCAGATCTAAAATAAAAATATATAATAACCAAAAGTTAGTACTTATTCAAACATACCATGTTTCAGTTAAATCTATTAATCATCACTATTAAAAGCTCGCATCAAGACAAATCTACAAACTTTTTCTGCTTGCAATCGCTGGCAATGTGCCCTGCTCCACCGCAAATAGTGCAAATGATCTGATTGGTCACTATAGTCTGAGCTTCTGCCAACTGCTTCAGCTTGCTGAAAAGTAAATTTAATAACGTTTAGATTTCCGTGGACAAGTTGAAAGTTATTTCCCTAGCTGGATGGAAAATGATATTAGTTGCAATATTTAAAAAATTCAATGCAAGAAAGCACAGGCATGCAATAAATCTCACATTCAATAAACAATAGCTAATAGATTCCAGCTGGCAAGTCTATAACAGAAAGCAGTTCACAATTATGGATTATAAGTTATGAATTGCATGGGGACCCTAATGCAAAGTTAAGGATGACTCACGACAGGGCATCACCATCTCTCAGGGTCCCATTAAGGAGTGCCAGTTCTCTGAGCTGTTGCTTCCTCAACTCGTTTTCTGTGTCCGGTACTTCTATGCCTTCCTTGATGATCTGGCGAATCTGCAGTTAAATAAATAACAACTTTGTTATGTATTGCATCTATTAGTTAAAATTAGTTTAACTAATATGTCAACTGATGATGTGACAAGCAAATCAATGAGAATGACAGAATTTGTAACAGTAAAGTAATGTTGAAAGATGACACTTCAACACAAACCTTATCACATGCCATCTGGACACTTTCTATTTTGGTAGATGTAACATAAGCATGAAGAGGTTCATCTTGTCCAGGAAGCATCTTTCCATCCTTAAATCCCAGCTTCCCTTCTTTGACTGAACCTTTTCCTCTGATGACAATTGTTGCTCCACTCTGCAAATTAGAACAAAACAATGAACAATTGAGCTTTTTATAAGCACCATAATCATTATACTGCCAATAGGAAGACATTGCAGTAAATAAGATTTAATAGCTTCTCTAATCTTTTCTTTAAAAATATATTCTAGTGATAAGCATCATTAAAGCAAATAATTACCTCTTGTGTCAGCTGTTTAAGTGTGTTACCCCTTGGACCCAAAAGCAGTCCAATAAAATTGATGCTAGGATGTTCTTCTTGAGGTATAAAGACTTTGTCCACAAACTTGGAATTTGATGCTCTGCAAACAAACAAAAATATGTAAAAACAGAAGGAAGATTTAAATTCAAATCTGAATGAGAGTTGAATAACATGTAAATGACAGAGAAATGATTTGACCAGTTAGAATCCAGAAGTTGTTTAAGCACAGCAAGCCAATGTGAATTGTGTGAAAAGTGCACAGTGAATTGATTTAGTCAATGAGAAGTTAATGTCTTACTTGTAGTCATTGGGTGGCTTGTAATCAGGATTATCCTTGAGGACTCTGAGAATTAAGGCATGCCTCTCATCTTCCAGTTTCTTCCTCACCCTGCATTCCCTTGTGTTCATTCTCTTTCCATCTGGCCCATAAACTGGCTCAGGTGAGGGAGACCTTCTTGCAGGATCTTTGGGGATTCCAAGCTCCCCAGTTCTGAGCCTTCGGGTAATCTCCTCAATCTGCAGCTGCAAGAGATACTGCTCCTCTTGCTCCTTTGTAAGTCCAGGTGGTATCGTTGTTGGCAGTCCATTAAAAATAGCACTATCAGAATCATCATTCTCCCATCGACTTCTCTTCTTTCTTTTGGGAGCTCTCTCCTCTGGTCTCACTTCATCAACGTTTTCTGCATCTGCAATCAAAAGTATGTTGAATTATTTATTAAGTATATATCAGAAAGTTAATTATGATGTAAGAAAATGAGTCTTGGTCCAATTTCCACGCTTTTAATTAATTGTTACTTATTGATTAACAATTTTGTACCAATAATTAATTGTTTAATGGCAAGAATATTTGGTATCGTACTATATTTGGTACTAATCCGAATTTTGTACACAAATCAATGTACATAAAAACAACCATTTAAAATGTAATTATGTTGTAAACATGCCTGTGACAAATTTAAGCAAACTTATTCAATCATCTATGATACTCGCGACTTACGTGGTTCGACCGAACTCAAGATTAAATATCTCTTAAGCAGATCATACAACAAAATATATTACCTTCACCCTTGGCGCGCTTCATATCCCGTAATTTGTTTGATTATATTGTTATTTCAAGCAATACAGGAGGCTCGATATCCAGCTATGCCGAAGAAAACAAATTCACTTTTATATTTTCTTTGGAGAGCTTGTATATTTCTTAGATATCTTTGTTTGGGACATAAAACTACGTATTCTAAAGAAATTTTATATTGCCAAAAATTACGCATAGTCATAATTTAATTTTAAAAGTTTATTGCTCATTTTAAAAATAGTTTTATAAAATTAAGATTGTTATCATTTTTAATGAGAATTATATCTCATCATACAAAATCTCAGAAAACAATTGCAGGGCAAAATGGAAGAAATGAAAGCATGGCATAGGTATTAGTTTGACTTGATAACGTTTTCATTTGAATTATTTGTTTCGTTAGCGTTAACTATTCGTCACTAATTTAATGTATGTGATTTTTGTTTTTTACTGTCAAGGTTGATATTGAGGTTACTAACGCGAATGGTCGGTGGTTAAAGTTTCATTTAGCAATAGATACATGATATGTAAGTTTACAAGTTGCTTGCGAGCAGAGGACCTGAACTTGAATACACCAATTAAGTGAGCTTAAGGACTTTTTTTAATTATTTTTATTATTACTTTGAGGTAAGTGAGCCTTTTTGTCTGGTTTATTAGTTCAGGGTCCCTGGTTGCATGAATGGGGCGAGGTTTCTTGTTTTTATTTTATTTGAGTTGATGTTGATATTGTTCGTGCTAACAGTTAAAATCACTCATCCGTATCACTGTCACATTCAATCATTCATCCCCGCCTCACATCGCCACATCCAAAGTCCTTCCTGCACCTTCTCGCGATGGAAGGGTGAACAGAGGTCCCTCAGGACTTCTGGGAAACGCAGGAGGCATTTGTGTCAATAAGAGAATTCAAAATAATTGCTTTTGTCGAGTGCGTTTTTTTTTAAATCAGTGTAGATTCAAGTTGGTAGATGGTTAAAACATTTTATGTAAGTTAATAATTACCCATATTAATACAAATTAAAGCAAATTTGTTCCTACTCATTATCTTACTTTTTCTAAACATCAATTTTAAATACAGAATAAAAGAATGAGTGCATTTGTTTCAATAGGCACTTTGGTCGCCAGTTATAATACATAACAAGTTCTATTGAAAATTTCACTATATCTTAATTAAACATTTTCCGAATGTTCACTAACATCTTTATTCGCACTGAAACTGATGTAGAGAAAACATCAAAATATTAGGAGCATTCAGTAAATTATCAAATATTTTGAATATATTTTGAAATATATTGAACAAAGATTTAAACTGATGAAGAGAAATCACGTGAGGTGGCCACAAGAAAGTGATTAGTCTACCGCTAGTAGATTACAAGATGTGTACTCACCCCAAATGATGTTCCTGACAACAAAAATTACAAAAGATAAACTTTAGGGTAATAACAAAAAATAATAAATATATATTTTGTTAATAAAAATAAAATTAAAAATGATAAATCTTAATCTCCCGATGTTTGTTTATGCCATGTGTTTTTATGGTAATACCGCGGTTTGCGCGCGATTTCGACTCGATGTCTTTTTTGAATGCGGGATTAATTTAAATCACTTTGCCCCGGTTTGGACATTTTTGTAACAAAAACCAAAAATTGTTTAAAACAAGTTCTACCGCAATTTTCAATATGACATTTGATTTGGGGAGACATAAAACGAGTGGAAGCAATAGAGGTTGTTATTCTCGTCATTTATTATATATTTTAATTCAGTTATCTTACATAATAGTATTATTGTAACATTTTACTGAAAACAATCTGACAATTTTGGTGTATTTTGTTTATTCGATCAGCAAAGCAAGGTTTACCGAAAAGACAAAATGTCCTTGAAGATGGATCGGAGTTTGGAAGTTGTCTTATTAAAGCTGGTGCTTCACTTCAGCGAAATGCTGATGGAATATTGTTAGGTAAAATCTTCTTGAAAGACTGAACTGAAATCAAGTCTTCAGTGTAACTGTTGAAGCCTTAATGCTTGGCATATTGCTTTGAGATGATTTTGTTTTGGTTATCCAAATTTTTCTATTTAGTAACAGGTTTTACTTATTTATGTTGAAAAAATATTATTTGTAAATAGTATTGTTTGTAAAACTCACAGTTTATGATGAGAATTTACGTTTTCATTTAAGTTTTCAATTCAAATTCACATTGTTGAATGTTTGTATTACTAATTGTTTGTTATTGTATTACTAATACTACTTAAGGTAATTAATGTTAATTAATGCTTATAGACAAGGACCCATCATCCTTCAAGCAACAGTTGTCAAAATCACTGAAGTTGCATCTGGATTATCCTGCTGTGAGTGACAGTAATTTAATCTCAGCTGGGTGATGATCATCATCACCATCATTGTAGTCGTCATCATTGCAGTCATTATCATCATAACAGTTGCAAATATGTGAAGAAGACTTGTTCTGCTGTTGTTCTGCTGTTGTTTTGCACGGCTCTGCAGCAGACGAAAGCAATGTTGTGCAATTTATTTCTCTCCACATTCACGTTCCAAATATTCCATCATTGGATAGTTCTATTTATATCCACATTACCTTGCATTATGATACTGTATTATTTATATTTAGTAATCCTACTTAATTCAGAACTTTGATTCTCAAATTATCAGATTATTGATGAGGCCGTTCTGTCGATATCCAAACATCTCAAGGATGAAAATGTGTGAGCATCCATTGATTGTTGTCTTAGCTGATGATTACATTAACTATTATTATTATTATTATTATTATTATTGTGATTACTTACATTTTCAAAGCATCAATTACATTGTTACCATTAATAATTACTATTGAAATTATTAATAATTGTAAAACGTCAATCTCTTAATTTACATCTAATGTACAAAAAACATTTTACCTCATTTTTAGACTATTAAGTCTGTAATTTTCAATAATTAGTTAAATAATTGTAAAATTGAATATTAATCATTATCATGAGGACCCAGTTAAACGTCTGCTGCACATTTCAACGGCTCTAATTGCTGTTCGAAGCTTTTGTTCAATAAATCAATTGAAGCGAACACGCAAGTCGCAACGAACACGTTCGAACAATCACCGAGTTGCAACCTCTTTGTGTTTTTAAACTTTCAATTGCAATCAGCATGCATTTGATCAAAGTTGTCACCACCAAGTAAGTTTGCGTGGAATAAGTGCTGCACGCAACCCAGAAATAAAACTTAAATATGCCATGAATAAATTAACTTTGAGAATGCCATGAATAAATTAACTTTGAGAATGCCATGAATAAATTAAACTTAAATATGCCATGAATAATTAAACTTTTGAATATTCCTAACTGGTTATTAAGTTGTCATGTAGACATTAATATGATAAAATATTTGCATGCCCACATGCATTAGACATCCTTTTCTCTTTAGGATATGCGACCTCATGTGAAAGATTGATTATGTAGAATAATGTTAATATTAATAATCGATTTGAATAATAATAATAATAATAATAATAATGACAACAACAACAATAATAACAATAACAATGTTGATTAATGCATGACATCTCATTTGGTCAGCTTAAGAACTTTCCTGAAGCCTGTTTTACTGAAGGATGAAGATGAAACCAGCACATTGTGAGATCTTTCATATGGTTCTTGGTTGTAATAAATGTAAATGTAATTGTAAATGTACTTCATTTATGTAGCATCATATGTGTAAATTCAGAGTTGCTTTTTGTTAACCATTTATA
This sequence comes from Hirudo medicinalis, assembly GCA_011800805.1. Lineage (NCBI taxonomy): Eukaryota > Metazoa > Annelida > Clitellata > Hirudinida > Hirudinidae > Hirudo > Hirudo medicinalis. The sequence goes on from MPNW01000122.1 coordinate 317,448, forward strand.
TAGCGCTCCTTCCCAAGGGCGCTTTTGGCAGTGCAGGCTGGGTTTTGAACACGACACATTATGACTGTTGCCATTACCTCCTTATGCAGGAACGTAACCCATTCGGCCAACCTGCAATTAGCAACATTTAATGATAACAACAAACATTCTTGGTTATAATGGTTGGGTTTGCCAATGAGGCAACATGAGGCACTCACAAGATCAGCTAAACACAAAATAACAACATTAAGCACATAATAACTAATATAAATTAATACAAATTTATAATAATAGAAAGTACATGTTCATGATCACGTGAGGAGTTTACAAGACGTCGTAGGTTGCAAACATGTGCAATCCATCGTTGCATCATTTCATGTCAAATATTTTAATCAAAAAAATTTAATCGTCGCCCGGAAACTTAAGTGCAAATATTTTTCTTTCAGTGGCCTCGTCGGTCTTAATGACAGCTTCTTGAAGATCATGTTGAACATTGAAGTTCTCCAGGTTGTGGAAATGTAGAATTTACAAAATATTACAAATTAACTTAATTTAATTAAGTCCATTCCAATTGAAATTCATTGATTATTATTATATTAATTATTATAATTATTACAAAAAATAATGCCATTAACTAATGGGTAGTTTTTAATTATTTTAATTATTTTAGATAATAATTCTGGGTCTCATTTTCTGTGTTTTAATTCAAATTAGTCGAACATTCATTGGTGGTACATTGAAATGATTGCCATGTTTGAAATTGAGTGAATTAGAGAGTATTTATTCGATTTATTCGATTATTATATTTTGAAGCGATTCTTTCAACTTGTTAATGTTGCTTTTGGAATGAGGTCTCTTGACGTCTTGCAATGCCGGTGTGTTTAATTAACAGTTGAACATATTTGAAATGGTTATTATAACATTGTTATAATTTATTATTATTATTATTATTGTTATTATTATCATCATCAACATTTGGAGCACTAATCAATCACTTATTTGAACAGCATAAACTGATGGTTTTTCTGCTAGAGAAAGTGGTCAGCCTTGGCAAGAAGTGAGTTGATCATCATCATCATCAGCATAAGCATCATCATCGTGTTGAATGGCACATAACTAATGAGCAAATGAGAACTTCCACTCATTTGCAAACATTTGCAAAGTAGTTGTGCAAGTGAAGGTAAGCACCACATCATCCATCACATTAAACCCGACGATCACGTTTAAAAGCATCGTTCGAGATGACATTGCATGAATTGCATGTGTTGTATTTTGTCGTTTGATCAGAGAGGACAACGAGTCCATGTGCCTCTCCATCGTCAAGCAGTTTTGTTGGCTCGACATCGTTTCAAAACCAGAGGTGACTCAACTCAAATTTATTTTCAAATATTAACACCTTAGTTTTTCATTTATTTTCAAAAATTCATCGAAGGATGTCGTGGTAAAGTTGTTTGAGACGGTAAAGGATTGCCCGCAGAGTGTGCAGCAGGGAATAATATCGAGTCTCCCCGAAATCATCGACGACAAGCAACACTCTCAAGTGGCCGGATCTCTCCTGTGAGCAGGGCTTATGTTTTTAATGCTTAATATTTCGGTAAAAGTATTTATAATGTATATAATGTTTATAATGTATTTAATATTTATAATTTATTTAATATTCATAATATATTTAATATTTACGAAATATTGAATTTAATTTAAGAAAAGCAAAGTAATCTTCATGAATCCAATGCATTAAATGACCTTGAAATCTTTCCTGACCTTCAGTGACCTCATGTCATCCAATCCCCATCTTCTGCTCACCATTATTGATGCACTGGATAACCTCAACCTACCAGACGACTGCCTTCAAGAGGTTATTCAAATGACGATGATTTTTATAATGATGATGATGATGATGAAGAAGATGATGGTGATGAAGAAGATGATGGTGATGAACCTGGTGGTGATGGGAATGTTACCAACTAATGCGATAACAGATTTGTACGTCACAGCTAATTAGGCACTTGTCATTCACTAACTTAGTGACATGATAATTTGCTTAAGTTGCTGAAACACGGTGAATAAGGTAAACATGTGGTGGTCTAAGTGCAGACAAGTCAATTGTATTCTCACACATACAATGTCAAAGTAGATTTTGTATTAAGTTGGAATGATCACACGAAACCTATGATTTGTGAACGTCACTTGCGTTTATTACATTGTCGTTCTTCTTTCAATCATTCTTAACCATCATCCCAGATGAAACAGTCTGTCACAGATATGTTGGCATCTGCTGAAATAGAAGAACTTCCAGTTGTTTTGAAGTTTCTTTTCCAACACATTTCCGTGGATGATGCCTTCCAGGTGGGTCGCACGGTGTCGTTGTCATGGTGAGAGAATGAATGTTTACACCAAGTTGGTCAAGCCTCATAACATGGTGTCATTTATTTTGCACATAAATGTAGTTCATTTATATAGTGCCGCACGCATAGAATCAAAGGCTTCTTCAAAGGCGCTTCTTGTTTACCATTTATATAGCGCTCCTTCCCTGGGGCACTTGCGGCTGTGCAAGCTAGGTTTTGAACACTGTAAATTTGTTGCATCATAGAAAATCTATAAAGATTTTTGTCTTTTTTTTTTAAAAAATGTATATACAAATAAATAAAAATACAATAATTTGTATTGTGATTATTTTATTAGCATTAATAATAATAGTTAATAAATTTATATGGACACCTGTTTGTTGGTGGCTCCAGGTGGTACAGAAGATAAGAAAGAATGTCAAGCTTTCTTGTGACCTCTCCACAAGGCCCACTTCAACGCCTCTAATAAAGTAAACATGATTTTAAATTATGCATGCTAATATGACTCAGTATTGCTTATTAATATTTAATATTTTAATATTTTACTGCTGTTGTTTTTTTTTAAATAACCATTACGCACAATCCGCATGTTTCAATGTCGATATTTCAGAATTGAATATGAATCGGCGAATAAATTACGTTTTCAGAGCTGTAAGAAAGAAGGAAGCGAGCAGGGATGCATTTGCATTGGTCATAGAATCCTTGAAGCCCCTCCCATTCCACAAGGCTGTTGCCAATGCCTGGCTAAAAGTAAGAGTCCTCATCCGACGATGTCGTACGTCGCATTAATGCAATTAATTATATTTTATTTATATGATGCATTATTACTGATTTCACGATATTTTTCTTATCACATCATCGTAATCATACCATATCACCAGGCCATAGAAGAACTGAAGGACATCGATGAAGTTCAACCCGTTGACATCTTCGTCCTCCTCATCCTCCACTCGAGTGATGAGCAGAAGAAGGCAGTCGAGAATGTCGTGAGGAACAAGGTCACATCTGGGGTCGTGACCTCTGCAAACATGAAGGAAGCCTTCTCCATAAGACCAGAGGTGTGTTTTGAACCTCAAGTCTTTGAGGAAGTATAACTTGTCGTTTGGCTCGTCAAAGTTCATCACACCCAACCAATCGTCTGTGCAATCAGTAATCGCTGTTTCTACGTGGAATTTAGTGTGAGTCTGTGAGTCGTCATGTGATCACACTTTTTCATAATTTCAGTTACACATGGTTTCACATGTTTAATGGAGCCAAGACTTATGTACAGATGGTGATGATGATGATGACTATGTCCTCCGAATTTTAGTTTATATCTTGGTTTAATTTGATCCTGTCGAGATTTAGGACCTTTGATTTTCTTCCTAAAAAAGCTTCAAACTAAGAAAAAGCAAAAATTAATTGTTGAAGAATCATTTTACTGGCAGTTGAAATTTTTCACCTCCTGTGACGAAGTGCCTCATCATTGTAATTGTAGTCCAAACCATCACCATAAACATGCTTGGTTTTGTGATGATTGTGATCATTGTGTTGATAAGGATGTTATCACAATGCGATGGATGTCATCGACACATTAAGCTTTGTGATGTACTTCATTTATATAGCGCTTTAAGCATAGCGTCAGAGGCCCTTTTTGTTAACCATTTATATCATTTAGCCTCCCTTCCCAAGGGTGCTCCAGGCAATACGAGCCGGGTTTTGAACACGACACATTACGTCCGTTGCCATTACTGCCACATGCAGGAACTTAACCCTTTCAATGTTTTTGGCCAACCTGCATGCGTTACATTACCTGACTACCTGTTTCGCTCAAGATTCCATTGTAAATGAAAAATGTTGTAGATCATGGAAGACTTTTTCAAGTCCATAATGCAGATGGCAGAGTTGTTCTTCAAATCCCCATTCCAAGTTATCACAAAATTTGCATGTAGTCTTTACAAAACCTCCTTTGCTGAACTCAACAGCTACTGCCAACAGGTAAGAAGTCCATTTATAGATGGACTGGGAAATTATTTGGATTGGCTGATTGGACCATTAGATAATGCTAATTAAATGGATGGATGGATGGATGGATGGATGAGTGGATGGGGGATGGACAGATGGTTGGATGAATAAATTCATGAAGGTTTTGGCATGCAATAGAAATTATTTTTTGTTCAATTTAATCTTGAATCATCTCAAAGTTATCGGATTTGAGGAGATGCTCAAAAAAAGAATGCTCTTAAGGACTCTCGGTTTTGATTGGCGTTTAATTAATTGAGTGGAAGATTATTACTTGATTTAATATTAGCTTGTGAATTAATTCTGGCATTGATGAACATAAGTGCTGACCTCGACCTCTTGAATAAATTGTTAGCAATTTTCTTGATTTTCATGGCAACAGCAACAAAAGAACCACCAGTTGTAAAATCATCAATACATCGATTTCAGACATCGATGGAGTTCAAATAAGTGGAATCTGTTTAATATAACAATAAAAATAATAATAATAATAATGAAACACCAGGAAATTATTGGTACGTTGGTGTCACACATCGGGAGTGGTTGTCCCTCAAAGATCGACCTGATGTTGGACGCACTCGTCGACCTGGTCGAGGACCACCTCGACACGATGGTTCCGTATTCTGCCTTCATCAATGTGAGTCGAAGTTTGCAGATGTTTGTTCTTTCGAATGAATGACTGAAATGACCCCTGTTCAAAACCTGTCTCAAACTTATTGTAAATTAATTTCTCCTGTGATGTGTTGGTGGGGTGCGAATGCTAAATATTCGATTGTATTTAAGTTTTTTGTTATTTAGATTTTAAAACAAGTAATTTTGTTTTATTCTAGCATTTAATAAATTGAAAGTATTGCTAATTAATTCACTTATAAACACATGATTATTTTATTAAGCAATAAATTAATGAGTAAGTGAATGAATGAAAAATGAATGAAAAATGAATGAATGAATGAATTGTGCAATTGTGATTACTTTGTTAAGTATTACAAGGCAATTGTGATTTAATCTTACAAACAACTCTCACTTGAGTTCCTTTTCACAATCCACAGGGTATTCTTGACTACTTGGATAACTTGGACCTAATACAGGTGAAGAAGTTGTACCAGGTGCTCGGCAAGATGGCCTACTGTTCTCGGCACGGTTCGGACATGCAGGTACGCCTATTTAAAGCCATGTTAGAGACAGCTGAGATTGTTGAATCCATTTAAAATCAATAAGTTGTTATATTTAGAGGTCATTTGGTTGTATGATGTAGTTCATTTACATAGAGATGTTACACGTTACGACTGTTGCCATTACCGCCATATGCAGGAATGTAACTCATTCAGCCAACCTTCATTCTGTTTTCATTTGAATTCTGGATTAGCAATAATTTGGAAATAAATCGAGCAATTCCATGAACATTTCAATTGTTTATTATTTTGCTGATCCTAAAAAAACTTGCTTGGATTTCTGCATTCCATATTTTCATTACTTTTAATTCTCGTTGGCAGGAAGGACTGAACATCATAATAACGAAGCAGTTGTCGTCGCACGTGCTGAGGTCGAGTCAATCCACTGGACGACCTTGTTGTTTCTAGTTAACTTTATCACGGCATGGAAGATGTTTAATTATAATTAATTATTGAAGTTCTTTCCTCACTCCTCAGGTACCAACAGATTGGGGTGGTTGGGGGACTCATGGTGGTGATGAACCTCTCAATGGCCAGGTCAGTGATCGTGGTTGCCATTGGTGACCGTTTGTTTATGATTTTTAGGATCCACTCGTTATCCTCGATGGGCTGTGGTGGCTGTGATGAAGTATTTAACGATGGATGCGAATATAAACGGACGGCATTACGGTGGCATTAACAATAATTAGGAAAATAATGGACATCTTAACATTCTAAGTATATTTATATTTATAATATTACATTATAATTTATGATAGCAGGATAAATTAATAAATTAAAATGAAATTAATATATTATTAAAAGTAACAGGCAAAAATATGAATTATAGCTAGTATTAAATACAACTCTAACACCTGTTGTTGCATTGTTGTTGTTATTATTATTATTGATGTTGATATTGTTATTATTATTATTATTATTATTATTGTTGTTGTTGTTGTTGTAGCTCAGGAGAAGACAGCAACATCTCACTCTGCATGAGCAGATCGTCTCGCACCAACAAGAAGTCCGACGACAACTCCCAACAGGTCAAGGACATGCTCGAGCTCATCCAATCGAATGCCGAGAGGTCTCCTCAGCTGATGGCATTGTTCTTCGAGGAACTTGCAGTCTTATTGAGGAGCAAGTGTCTCGACCGCAAAGTTGAGGTCGGATTATTAGAGGCTTTATTATCGACTCGTGGGCACCTCGTGAATATGCATAGCTGCTTTGTTTCTGCCTGGGTGGGCGGAGTCATTGATAGAATGATTGCACACAGAAACACAGACATTAAAACGAGAAATCCCTGGAATTAACTGAGCCTTGAAATTTAAAATTCATTTTGAAAAAGTGCTTCTCCCTGAAATCTGATCTTGCAACCAAGAGTGAATTAAAAGATGAATGCAACCAAGAGTGAATTAAAAGATGAATGCATTTTGAAAGATTGCTGCTGCTTAGTATTCTAAAATATATATTTATTATTATATTAAATTATAATATATCCGTATATTTAATATTAAGGATATTATTATTAATATTAATTTACTGTTCTTGATTACTCGATTATTATTTTGCGATAAGAGTTTCTAGGTGCACCAGAGCAGAAATAGGGACAACCTGGTGTGCCTATTCCCATTTACCTGGATGACGATGGAATCCTTAATTACCTGTTATCATTTTCACAGAACTGGATTTCAGATAAGGTTGAGCAAGACTTTCAGATGGATTTTGTGGTCGACCTCAAGGATGGACTTTCGACCAATGAGGGCACATGGTTGGTTGAAGAATTTTAAGGCTGTTCATTCTTTATTCTGGGCTATTGTTAGGACAAATCAAACATTTTTATCATTGTTAGCATTATTATTACTATTTTTTGTCATCATCATTGTTATTATTTTTATTATTATCATCATTGTTACTATTTTTTATCATCATCATCATCATCAATAATTTTTACCACCATCATCATCGTCATCATTATCATTGTCATTATCAATACCTAAACTTAAGCTTACTTAATATATTAGCCTAGTTATTCTTATTATGACATAATAATAGCATTATTATTATTATTATTATTAATAATGGATGTGGTTTGACATTTGAAGCTTTCATTTTCAGAAAGGATAAACCATGGGAGTCGTGTCAATTAATTATGTTAATCATTGATTATAATAAATATATAAATCATAAATATTATTGCATAATAATGAAAAAATAAAAAATTCTTTTCAGTCGCCATGGCGAACTCGTGTGGGAGGTTCAGTTCATGTTGGACGAACTTGGTCCTGATGATGATGATTTTGCCATCAACGTCGCTTCTCTCGTCGTCAAGGAAACGAGTCTGTCTGGAACTCGCAGCTGTGGGAGGTTAAGAGTTGCATTGATCGGCCGATTTATAATTCCGCTTAAGCGAACGCATAAATTAATTTTGAGATTTGGATATTTGAATTTGCATTTATTTACGAATATGAATGGGATGATGATGTAAACGTGGACCTCGGCTAATAAATTACCTCGAGGGATTCGATTATCTCGACGCCGTTCGCGACGTTGGTTAACGATGAGAGAGAACGGACAATAAGTTAAGATGATTTCAAGTCATGCCTTGGCATTGACGGGTTGCGTTCACTTTGGCTCGTCTTAGGTCCTCCTTGTGGTGTCTGAGTTCCTGCTTCAGACTCCTGCACACTTGTTGTTCCAGTCTGAAGGAGAACAATCTAGAAGACATTGATGCTCTGCTGGGTCGGTACTATTTCTCAAGATGATGACATTCCACGTGCAAATGATGATTCAATTAGCATAATTTATGATTAGTTTTACTAGGTTTTTGATTTATTTATTAACCATTACGATCATCACATCTGCACACCGACGTTTCACATAAACTATACATTTCATCGGCTCGTTAATGGTTCTAAGTTTGAAAACGTGTCGTTAATGATTCCTTTATTCTGGTAGGCTGTGGCATAAAACTCCCCAAGTGCTTCCCAACCACTGCCGACCAATTGGAGTCCAGCAGCGACAAAGAGAGGGTCGTTCGACTTCATTCTGCCTTTGCCGTTGTTAATTGGTTCAGGGAGGTCAGAAGATGTCGCTTCTTTTTAGCTCGCTTTTATTGTTTGTTGTCGACCGATATTGTATTGTTGACAAATAATATATTATCAGTGTTATCAATAATATTATTGACCAATAATATATTATTGTTGCTCTAGCACATTGGTTGATAAATACAATATGACGGCTCAATATTTTCGTTTAAACAACTTTTGGTGAAATAAGCTCTCCATTTGGAGGAGACAGCTTTCTCAGTTACATGCTTGCGCTGTTTTAAGTACGAAAAAACTTTGCCACTAAATCTACATTTGTAGTCTTTAATAACCGACCGATCAGCTTGGGTCTCTAAGGCCATCGTCAGGGTGATGTGAAAATACAAAAATTTAAAGTGATGCTGTCACTGCTTTAAACTTTAAATCTAAAACTTAAACTAAATTTAAACTGAAAAAGTTTATCGTTCCAGCTCCTGAACAGTTTCTCGGGTCAGGAGAAGGAGCAGATGAGGTCGAAGGTCATCGCGAGACTCAGAAGCATTGTAGCTCTTCATTGTCTCATCGAGAGGATGTTATTTGGTAGGATCGATGGTGATGGTGGCGATGATGATGATGATCTTGTAATATGTTATTGATTGTTAGTTATACAATTATTTTAGTTAACTCAATTAATTAACTGATTATTTTTCAGACTACCCTGATTACATTCCTCCTCCCAACATTTACTCATCCAACCCCGAACAACAAACTCGGGGCCTCGTTCTGCTCCCCAAAAAGTCGAGAACCAGCAAAGCAGCAAAGTTGGGATTCAATTAATCAATTTATTAATTGATTCAATTAATCTCTTTTAATTTGTTTAACAAAAAGTATTTACTTTGAATATTTAGTTATAATATAATTTCCTTAACTTAAATTCCTTAAATTATTTACATTGTGGATAAAAATAATTCGCCCGCCGAGACTTTTGTAGACCTTTAATGCCGATCGAGTTCTGTCACAAACGATATGTTCATTCATCCATTAATTCATTTAAACATTCATCCACTAATTCATTTATTCATTCATTCATTCATTCATTCATTCATTCATTCATTCATTTATTCATTCATCCATTGAAGAGAAAAGTCCACAAAAGCAGGCAGGGGAAGGAAAAGACCGAGGAAAAGTTCCAATGGAGCTGCTGACGTGACTTTAAATGAGGTGCTTTGGAAGCCATTTGAAGGCTAACTAATAATATTAACGTTCACTGCGAGTTTATTAATTATTATTAAGTTAATTATTAATTATTTATTTATTGGAATTTAAGTATTTTAATGTGACTGTTTTTACCACCTATTGCAAGGCTGTCATGACATTGTTACAGTTATTACATTATTATTATTACAGTTATTATTACTAATAATCGACATCCTAATAAGTAATAAGTTGTTACTGCTATTATATTTTACGATTGTTGTTATTATAATAGAATTGTTTGTGCAATTTCCACCATCATTATCATCATCATCATCTGTTCTATTGTTCTCGCCAACGACAGGATGCGACGACAAACCTCAACATCACCATCGACTGCACGGCTGTCGGAGGTGCAAACGTAACGAAGGCTGCCAACGACAACAACAACAGCAGCAACAGCAACAAGTCCTCGACTAAAAACACGGCCATCAACAGACCTCTTCTCTCCAACTACTTCAGGTTGTTTAAGGATGTCTGCTTAATCGGTTATATATCGGTGCTCGTGCATATGTAAATGTATTAGATTAGATTAGAATATTTTATGCTAATCATTGGTTCGAGGGATGTCGTTGTGAGTTGCAGCAAGTATGGATAATATTTGAGACATTCGAATTGTAATAATATCTGTTATTGTAATTGTTATTATTATTATTTGTTGTTGTTATTATTGTTATTGTTTTTCAGAGAATTAGACATGGAAGTGTTTCAAATCCTGTCCTTCACAAAGCTTAACAGTCCTGGGGTGGTTGATGATGAGGTTGTTTGAATTTTTTTCATTTGCTGATGGAGACGGATGGATGGATAAGGATGGGTGGATGGGTGAGGGATGGAGGGATCAGAAGAATGTTTTTTTTTTGAGCAAATGGATTTGTAGACTTTAAAAATAATTATTTAACGAATTAAGTAATTTCCAACTCGACTTCAAAGTTTTCTGAAAAACAACTGAAGTTGGAGGCGAGCAGTCTCGTCTTCCTGTTGGAGGACCTCCTCACCAAACTTAACCACTGCCTCTCCAAGAGTTCAGAAAGGAGGACTTCATTTCTAAAGGTAGCTTGTTGCATACAACAATGTCATTCTGATAATGCATTTACGACATTTGGATAATGTATTCGTCGTGCAGCATTCAGATTATATATTTGATATGTGGATATTAGAAATATGTTATGTTGATTACAGTGTTTTAATGTTCAAAATGTTGAAATTAATTACCAAATTTCAGACCAAAAATGAATCAAAAATCATGGGATTCAACAACTTGAACCTTGTTGGTTCATCTAAAGTTGCGAACAAGGTGTGTGACCTCATTCCACACCTGTGCAGGTACATGGAGTCTCTGAGTGGCTATTTTCAGGTAAGAGCATGAATGTTTTGGATAATAAAAAATTAAGTTAATTAACCATTTCCAATTAGTTAAAAACATTATTTATTTATTTTATAATTATTTAATTTTAAATTAATTTTTTATTAGTTTTAAAGTATTATTATTAGTTATGATATTATAATATACACAGTTGTAATGAGTTAATTAATATAATTACATTTAATATAAATTAGTTGTAATTAATTAAGGACTATATTAATTAATTAATTATTTACTATAAATTAAATTATATTAATTTATTTATTGTAAATTTTTAAAAGTTATTTAATTCCGTAATGACAACCAATTGCTAATTGTTCAGCTATTGACCCTCAATAAAGTCAATGCGATGGTCTTCTCTTAAGCATGTATTGTAATAATTCATGCTTGCTCGGCCACATAGTTGCACTCCGACCATCATCATAATCACCCCTGCACTCCGACCATCATTACAATCATCCCTGCACTCCGACCATCATTACAATCATCCCTGCACTCCGACCATCATTACAATCATCCCTGCACTCCGACCATCATTATAATCACCCCTGCACTCCGACCATCATTACAATCACCCCTGCACTCCGACCATCATCATAATCATCCCTGCAAGCCATCCCCGACGACATTTAGCACCTCCAGAAAACTGCCCTCACGTGACCTCGTCATTCCAGGTGACACGAGACAAACAGAACGAGACGTGCGACTTGTCTTGTTTCGAGCTCGAGGAGAACATTGTGATGGGGAACAGCGTTCTTCTGCTCATTAAAATCCTCTTGGCATTCTTCTCTTGGTTTGATTTCAAGCTTTCAACGATTACATTTTAACTTCTTAAAAATATATTTTATAATATATTAATATAATCAATCAATCAATTGCTCAATTAATTAAATATAGATTGGTAATAAAGCATAAATTATAATTAATATTTACTTTGGTGGAGAGTTATTTTAGTCAATTTATTGTAATTGTGAAGTTGTCTCTAGTGTGATACTTAATTACTTAATCAACTGTAATTACTTAATTAACTGTAATTACTCAATTAACTGTAATTACTTAATTAACTGTAATTACTTAATTAACTGTGATTACTTAATTAACTGTGATTACTTAATTAACTGTAATTACTTAATTAACTGTAATTACTTAATTAACTGTAATTACGTAATTAACTGTAATTACTTAATTAACTGTAATTACTTAATTAACTGTAATTACTTAACTAACTGTAATTACTTAACTAACTGTAATTACTTAATTAACTGTAATTACTTAATTGACCAACTATTTATGTTGTTTGAAAGTTGTTGTTGGTGACTTTTTACTGACCATTACAACATCATTAACAGAGGTGCTAATCAATGTGGTCGTTCGTGCTTGTAATGAATAATAATTGTTTGTTGTGTGCGTGCGCATGTGCAGTAAGGACAACATTGACAACATTCGTGACGCTTCTTGTTTGCAACCCTCCTGCTGCTACCAGAGCAAGTTCGGGAAGGAGTGTCGTGTGTTTCTTAATTATTTGCAATCACCAAAATGCTCGTCGAGATGTGAATTGAAATATTGAAATATCAATTGAAAATGCTCAGAACAAATAAACGTTGTTAGAACATCGAAACAAAATGTCGACACGCGGAATGTAAAGCAAAAGCGTGCTCGGCACTGACGCACGTCGTCCGATAATTCAGGTCCGAGTTGAGTTCCGACAAGAGACTCCTGAAGAATTCCGTCACTCACATCTCCGACAGGATAGCTCCTTCCTCGTCCTTAATACTCTCGGAGAGGTTCAGGTAGGTTGTTGTTGCTGATGCTGCTGTTGTTGTTGTTGCTGATGCTAGTGTTGTTGTTGTTGCTGATGCTAGTGTTGTTGTTGTTGCTGATGCTATTGTTTTGTTGTTGCTGATGCTAGTGTTGTTGTTGCTGATGCTAGTGTTGTTGTTGCTGATGCTAGTGTTGTTGTTGTTGCTGATGCTAGTGTTGTTGTTGTTGCTGATGCTAGTG
>MPNW01000123.1:14355-94835 GCA_011800805.1 Hirudo medicinalis
TGTTGCCGTGGACGTCCTTTGCACCAGTAATAGATGTAATAATAATAATAATAATAATAATAATAATAATAATAATAATAATAATAATAATAATATAATATAATAATCAATTATTATTATTAAAAAAATATATATTTAAAAAATAAAATATTTAAAAAATAATTATAAAAGCTGTCATGGTGTTTATTATAACTTCAGTTAGATCGTCATTATTACTTAGCCGCTACTTGTACAAAGTGCTTGTTGTAAATACGTTTCCTCGCGAGTTTGTCAAGAAAAAGTTGGTCAAGTGGATCGCGTCAGGTTACGATCGTCATCATCATCATCATCATCATCATCATCATCACCATCATTATCATCGTCTTCGTCATCATTATCACCGCCACCATCGCCATCACTCATAATTTCTCCGCTTGTTCGTGAGCAGTAGGACACATTTCGACGTCGAATTAGGCTTTTCGAGCATGATGACGATGGTGATGATGACGACGACGATGATGATGATGTTTGCATTGGTGATGGTAATGATGCTTAGATTTTGTCACGTGATCTTGACTATTTCATTGTTCAGTATGGTTTCCTATTTTCTAATGTTTCCTGCGCTCCTGTCTTCACCAAATGACCTTTGACCCTGTTTTCCACGTGTCAACTTTCCTTACTTGCATGTTGCTGGAAATAAAATATCTCAACAACGTCATTTCAGTGGTTTTTAATTAACAATACTTAATAAAAAACAATAATAATTAATACTGATTAGTATCGATTAATACAAACTACTAATAAATACTAAGAATTCATAATAATCCATAATAATTTATATTAATTCATATTAATTCATAATTCCCTCACGAACACTTATCGTTGGCTCTCTTGTGTTAAACATGAGTTTCAAAATTTGAAATGTTTACATAAAATTGATTTTTACAAAAAGACGATGAAATATGTGACGATTAAAGGGGAATTAAATAAGATATAATTAAATAACAAGATTTTAGAAAAACTTAATTTTACAAAAATGTAATCAAATCATGTTAAAAAAAACATCTCATAACGAATGAAAACAAAACAAATTGGAAACGTCATAAGACATTCAATAAACAAGGTGAACGTGTTTTCAACTTACAACCCGGAATCGAGTGATTTTAGTGATTAATATAATTGATTAATACTCGTATTCATAATCAGTGTTAATATTAATAATGGTATTACAATAATATGAAATATTAATATTCACAACTGGTGTTAACATTAATAATACTATAATAATAATAATAATAATAATAATAATAATAATAATAATAATAACAATAATAATAATAACAATGATAATAATATTCGTACTTAGCATTATTATTNGGTGTTAACATTAATAATACTATAATAATAATAATAATAATAATAATAATAATAATAATAATAATAATAATAATAATAATAATAATAATAACAATAATAATAATAACAATGATAATAATATTCGTACTTAGCATTATTATTGATGATCAACATAATTGTTAACAATAACAACGTTAGTAATCAATTTAGTTGTTACGTAATTGTTCATTATTTAGATCCAATTAATATTTATAAAAGAACCAATTACTTGGAATGAACAGGGAGTTGTTGGATTTTATTTGCATGAATAATTACGAAGAAAACATGTACAATTTAACACGTCCTCTCGGTTCTGAAGCCAATTAAAATTTCAAGTTGACAGCATGGCGCGCCAGAGCCAAGAAGTCACGTTGATTCTTTCCAGCAACAGGAGCAACAAACATGCATTTTTATTCGACAGCGAGTCGTCGTCCCCGTTGGAAAACTGGAAGAAGTCGGTCAGTTGGTGGTGGTTGTAGCTGTTGGTGACGGTAGATGGTTGTAGTTGTCGGTGGTAGGTGGTAGTTGTTCTTAGTTGGTAGCACAATGACTTCTATCTTGAAAAATCTTAAAATATTCCAAACAATATTTCACTAAAATTCAATTAAATTAGTTTATTGCGAGCGAGAAACAGCTTTCGTGTGAGCAAACTCATTTTTTAATATTGAATAAAGTGGAACTAAATAATTGAAATTCACAATTCTAGAGTAACAAGTAATGAGTCATAATTATAAATTTGTTTATAAAAATAATAATATTTATGAATTTATTCATAAATAATTAATAATTCAGGTTCCACGGGGAACACATATAAAAGTCATAGGTGACGATTTCTTGAATTCAAAAGTTTTGGAACTTTTTGCTCCTACTACGAGGTTAAATATAAGAAATATTTTTAAATACAAGAAATATTTTACTTATTCATTTGTAAAGAAATTGATTGCGGTATTGGTTAGCATTAAATATTGTCATGATGAAGTGCATATCTAATGAAGATCGTCGTAATACATCGAATGCAGCCTCCAAAGCAGCTGTTTCATCCAGTGTCCAGCACTTGGATGTAAATTTGGTTTCGAGGCAGAATCTTCCTTCCTCGTCCTCATCCTCAGGAACTTCGGCAGGGCATTCCTCATCGACATCATTGTAATTATTCGTCACTAAAAATAATTATTGTTAGACGTAAATATGACGCCAAACTCTGCAACGTCATGACGTACTTTGCTCTTAGGCATTAACTCTTTTAACTATAATAATTCTATTAACGCTTCTAAGGAGAACTAAATTTTACAATATTTCAAACAACTAATAATTGAAATTCACAATATTAGAGTAATATTTATAATATTATTAATTACATAATCATTAATTTTCTATTAATTCTAATAATTCTACTAACATTCAATTCAATTGGTCGATTGAAATAAGATAATGAAGGAATTGGTTGCGATATTTTAAGTGAAGTTCAGAAAATACTTTGGTTGATAAGTTGCTTTAAAGTAATTACTTACTTTCTTGAATATTAAACTTATAATAAATGAACAACAATTTAACAACTCATGTTAATTAAAAATAATAAGCATTTACTTAATTTATTTTCACCCTGATCAAATCTGTTCACACATTTCACAGACATTTTTAAAACGTCATTTGAAGGAGTGCAAGATTAATTGTTTAACACTCCATAGGTTGTTATTTATTTACAACAATTTTTAAATATTCCCTAGGTTATTATTATTATTATTATTATTATTATTATCATCATTATCATCATTAACTATTAAAAACAGGCCAGGAATCATTAGATTTCTGCAAACTATTTCTTGATTCGCCTTAAAAAAGTACTGGTTATTATATAGTCAAATGAAATGACTGCCATTACGGTGTGTAATAGAGGTTAATTACTGACATTATTCACCAATTATGGATCAACAACAACAGGTACAAGACACGTACAACAGCAACTTCCGCATAAGAACTGACACCAGTGCTGGTCATCCTATTCTTAAATCATTCAGTTGCCTTTTGCCGCTCAAATTGGAAGCGGGGTGGAATCATCTGCCGCTTGACCTTCGCGAACTTTCGTCTAAAATATTCAACGTGAATTACAAGAAGACTATGAAAATTAGGGTGGGCGATGACGATGATAATTGTAATGTGATATGATGTGATATGATGTGATGTGACGTGACATAACGTAACATAATATAATATATTTAATGTGTAAATGAATACGAAAGCAATTGAATGATTTTTGCTTCCAAATTTATTTTCTAATTTCTCCCTAGGCGGAGAGGCATTATTAGCTTTCACCGTGGGATTTGTAATATCTTGAAATGTTTCGATCGTCAAAGTCATCATCATCATCGTTGTCGTCGTCGAATTCGTCAAATGATCTTTGGATCAGGAAAATGTTCAATCATAAATTTTAAATTTAAACATTCGCAGCTCCATGCAAACTGCCTCCTCTTCAAAGCCTACTTCACGAACGAAAAACCAACTTCGGACAAAATCTACTTGAAATGATTTCTTGACAACAACGTTTTTATTTTTTTGGCATTTTCTTGCCTACAATTCGATACTAATAACTTCTTAATAATTGGTAATAGAATGAAATTATTACAAAATTGTTTGTTGAAAAAATATTTACAATAATTACAAGTTAGAGATTATCCAAGACAATAAGAATGTCTTTGATTAAGTAATGAGAGTAAGGAGTGACCTAAGCCTAAGCAGGAAGATATATTAGCTTTGAAGAAACATCAACAAGCAGGATGATACATCAACAAACAAAATCATACATCAACAAGCAGGATGATACATCAACAAGCAGGATGATACATCAACAAACAGGATGATACATCAACAAACAAAATCATACATCAACAAGCAGGATGATACATCAACAAACAGGATGATACATCAACAAACAGGATGATACATCAACAAACAGGATGATACATCAACAAACAGGATGATACATCAACAAGCAGGAAAATGCATCAGCAGGAAGATACATCAGCATATCGAATGACCTTTTGAACTCTGAACCGTAAAATCTTGAACTCAAGGAGGGAAGAGATTTGTTGTAACTCGATTCTCACTTGAAAGGAATCTCACCGTTTGGGTTAGCACCATTAGTGATGGGGAAGAATGAACCTCCTTTGTTAATGAAAGCGTATCGGGTGGTAAGAGATATTATTATTAAATTATTACATTGACGAATTCTTATTATTATAATAATAAGTAGTAGTAGTCAACAAGTAGATAACATTTGAAATGTTAAAATCTAGTAATATGATTACTAAGTTTTACAAATATTTTACAATAATATTTTAGTATTAATGGCTAATTCGAAAATAAATATTCATTAAAGGATCGAAAGACAAGCATGATAATAATAATAATAATAATAATAATAATAATAATAATAATAATAATAATAATAATAATAATAATATGTATTATTCTAATTTAAGAGTTTATTAAAACAAATTAATTCACTAATAACTAACACATATCTTCATCGTCTCATTAGATCGAGCTAAGGTCAGAAGACATTAACCCAGTCAATGATCCAAGACCATAACGCCTGGGGAGCGATGAGGTGTGATAAGGAGTGCATCTTTACGTGGGTGCCAAGTTCGTAATAAGCGTTTAGATAAATATTTCTAATGAGAAGTACTAAATACATAAATGCTTAATAATTTTAATAATTCAAAGTAGGAAAACAGATTGGTTAACATGCGAAAGTGCCTAATTGATTTTTCAATTACAACAATTGAATTTCCATTTACGAAACAAAAAGACACAAGTCACCAAAGCAGGTCCAATTCACATCCCTAGAATGATTTTGAAGACTTATTTTATTTAACACAAAGTTTGAGACAAGTAAAAATGCCAATTTAACTTATGAAACAAAATCTAAGTTGATTGGCAGACAAAAGAAATGCTAAATATGATGATATGATAGTAATAAAGGTTGAGGATTTATAATATTGGGAAGAACTGGCGAATATATTTTTGTCAATAGTGAATAAATT
This sequence comes from Hirudo medicinalis, assembly GCA_011800805.1. Taxonomy (NCBI): domain Eukaryota; kingdom Metazoa; phylum Annelida; class Clitellata; order Hirudinida; family Hirudinidae; genus Hirudo; species Hirudo medicinalis. The sequence goes on from MPNW01000123.1 coordinate 19,770, forward strand.
TATATTAATAGAAGCTCGGGGTCTGAAACAATTTGAGTCATTGGCAAATAAATCCAATAGCATTGATATTCGGATCCTCATGAATTCAAAACATTGTGAATTATATTCCTTGTGACCACCTTGCGCATTGGACTTCATGGAGTGAAGCATCCATAAATTTAACATCACCTCTGACTTGGCACTGATTGAGGTGCTAGCATACGAGAAACAGGAAGCATCTGCAATCGCATTATTAGACAATTCATAAAGAAACAGACTTTCATGCAGAGATCTTAATCGTCTGAAACCAACAAATCAAGAAAATTGTGAAAATTTAATTCCAACGCACTTTATTTTCAACATTCCATCAAAAAAACTTTGTGACGTTTCGAACAAATTAGGCAAATTATCTTTGCAAGTCAATTGACGAAATTCAGGTCACAGATAAAACTAAAAGCTAAAATAAACAGTCGATTACGTGAGCAAAACCAACGTTGATGATGAACAGGAAATGAAGTGAATGCAGTGCGACGTTATCATCTCCAAGGTCACGAGGGTGCGTAATTAAGGTCTAACTATGGGGTCTGGTCATTAGACAGGAGCGTTCATAAACCTGCTGAATAATGTGCATGCCACACCTGACACGAACGAAAATCGACAGGAATTCGGAAATTCTAATTCGTCCGTACATATCTGGAGCCAACCAACTACTCACACCTAATCGCTTGAGACGACGATGAATCTCCAATTAGACATCTTGGCAAGTACCAGCAGCTGAGAACAAACCCATTAAGTGGTCGAAGTCTGTTCCTGCTATAATGCCACACTCGACTGCCGAAGAATCAGAAGAAAAGTCGGCACGAATTTACTGGGTTAACCATTCAAAGAATTTAATCAATTAAAGAGCACATGGAATCATCTAATTTGTGTAACTTCCAAAACCAACACTTCCATTCATTTAGGACATTTTTCCCCAAATAGTATTTGTCAGGGCTGTTACCAACAAATAAACCATTCATTTGAGACAATAACCAATTAACAATTGATCTCTTCAAATTAAAGCAAATTAACTCGCACGTCCAACTGGCTTGTTTTTCCCTTTTGATAGTCCTCAAAAAGGTGCAATTGCAGAAATTACTTTTTGGAGTGGCTTTCAAGTGATGTTATTTCTTGACTTGACTTTCCAAAAATTCCAACAAGAAACAAAGAACGACTGCCTTCGATCGTGCGTTCGACCTCGGCCAAGAAATGCCGGCAGAGCATCCGTCGCCGATAAAAATCTAAGAGTAAACAAATCTAAAACACGTCGACGACCAAGTCGAGAAAGGTGAGGTTGAATATGTCCACAATTTTTTACAAATGTACATGCAATTAAGGCGCCATTGCAAATCCCCCTCACGAAATCCTGTCCGACGACCAGGTTCCCGCTCTCACCAATCACGAGCAAATTTAAGTATCGAACCAAACACAGGCAATTAAGCAACAAAACAACATTTTGCCAGAAACTTTATGAACAGTCATGCACCCTCACAAATACATTGTGATATGAAGTAACAAACACATAACAGAAGGTCAGCCATTAAATCGAGCACATCATTACTTTTCACAGGTTTATACAAGCAATCTTCATCTACAATCTTTAGCCAAGTTGTCAGAATTTCATAGGCATCTAGAAATTGCAAGGAACTCTCATATCTGATGCCATCTCGATGGTAACTGCAGTGACGAGACTTTTTGAGGTGGAAAAACCAAAGCCGGACGACAATGTACAAACTCTCTATTTAACATCGGTAATGGCCAAAAATTATCCGACGTCGTCGTCAGACGAGGTCGGATGATAGGGTTATGTCGAAGAGGTCGCAGACGCCCTCGTTGTCGTCGAGGTTGAAATTGTAATCCTTGTCCGAAGGTGGCGGAGTAAGTCTCATTAAAGGAGAGAATGCTCCTGAACAACATCAAAAGGTAATCATTGAACATCCACTTTCAATTGTTAATAATTATTAATGATAAATATAACTATAATTATTAATGTGATTTATCTAGCAATAAATATTGAAACGAACCACAAGACTGGAATACATCTTCAAATATGTTATCCTTGCCTAAAAATAGAAGGAAATGAATGAATGAATGATGAAGTGACTGAAGATGAAGAGATGCCTACCAGAGAACAAGGGATCATTAAGGAAGTTGTCAACATCAATGTTGTCAAGATCTGCCTCATCCACCTTCTCTGGTTTTATTTCTGATTAAAATAATGATATTATTATTATTATTATTATTACCATACTATAAACTAATTTATAAATTATAACAGGAAATATAATCCTGTTACCTATGCTGTAGTCCATGGGATTGGAGCATTCTGAAACCTGGGGTACGGGATTGCTCGGTCGGACGGTCGTTTGGATGGTTGTCGCAACGGCAATGTTGTTGGTTTTACGAGGGGATGACCTTGTCACCATCCTGTAAGGGGCAGAGGTGATGGCTGCAGGGGTCAACGTGGGTTGAATCGACACGGGGGACGGTTCGATCTTTATTTTTTTCGCTTGCCGTGCTATCACTCCAGTCTGCATGGGCTGCAATGAAATGATTCGACACTGTTTTTATTTTAAATCATGCGACGCATAAATTGTCGAACAATAAGACTTACTTTGACGGCCGGCCTCTTGTCAGTCTGTTGAGTTTGTTGCTGTTGTAATGCCCTTACCTGTTGAGCAGGTATCTTTACAACTGAAACAACTTTGTTCAAGGCATTGACTGTCGAAATGGGCACTTGGAAAACTGGATGCTGCAGACTTTTTGTCGGTTGACTGTTCGCAACAACGGTCGTCTGTTGAGATTGTGTGACTGCAGTGGTTCGACTTGTGTCATTATTCAGGGTGGATGTGTTAGTCTCAAGAGCAAGAGGAACAGGATTGGCAGGTGGGACCATAGTGATGACTGGTTTGCTGTTCTCTGATTCTTTATTCACCAGGATTACATTTATTGGACCCTCAGAACTCTTGAGATGCATCTGGTATTTCTCAGGAGCCGTTTTCTGCAAGTAACAATATTGGCAATTCATTTCAATTATCTTCTAAAGTCATGCCTCAAACATGAGAATCAAACAAATTAGTGTTGCTTATTATTACCTCATCAGGAATGATGGCTGCAAGTTGAGTGCCTGTAGGAGCTTTTATTGTCAGTATGGTATTGTCAGGGAAGCACTTGCACAAATCTTCACCAGTTATGTAATTGTATCTGACCCACAAACAATGATTTCCAATGCAATTATATGGTTTTGGATAAGGCATTTATGCATAAGAGCATTTAGATTCTTAGCAAGAAACAAAATAAATTATGAAAAATTAACGAAAGTTGTCAATGCCCTAACATCTGGCTTTCTCTTTCATCTGTGATATTCTTGAGACTCTGTTCCATGCACATTCTCAATCTATCAATTTCCCTTTCTTGTCTCTGCAATTCAGCAATGTCATCCCTGAGTTTGTTTGTTCGACTCTGACAGTCAGCATGGTTGGAATTTAAACGAAGAGCTCCCCTGCAATCATATTGTTTATGAAATTAACTCACATCTCGTTTCATGAAACTCTGCATAACTAACAGTAATACTAATAACCAATTTAAGTTACTAACTTCCATTGTATGCTGTTTTTTGACCTTTTTTCAATCAATCCAATTCCTTCAAGGACGTTTGTTATGTCATAGATCCTACGCTTTTGTCGCACGGCCAGCCTGTCAGCGGCCTATTACGATTAACATCGCATGAATTAAAGTTGCTGACAAATCAAGGGCCAGTTTTCGTCGGGTATTGAAATGACTAGAATCAACAAACACGTAACTCACCACTTTAAGATCAAGAATGCCATTTTCTGCCGTTTCAAGCAAAGAAACAAATTTCGTAGTCAATAATCCAAGACTCTTCTCGTGTCTACTGGGTGTGTTGTAATGTGCACCCTCGGTATATTCCGACATATCAATCAATCTTCAAAATTCCAGATGTTCGATTAAAGCCTCCAGTTATCGGTAAAAACGCAACAATATATCTATAAACTTCTAATTAATTAGCTACATGTCCCCTTCGCGAACATCGGGAACAGCGATCAAATTTGAAGATACAAATACCCAGCTCGCATGATGCGCATGCTCGACATCTTATAGGGTTGAGCGATATATTTGCCTTTAAACAGATGTTTATTTAAATCTCTACTAAACTAATAAACTTAACAATGATTCATTTGTTGAATGCACTACCTAAAAAATTGTAAAACGGAAATTATGTAGTAATGTTAAAGCCAAAAACATTTGTGAAATTGTTTAGGTGATCAATGTTATGGAAAGCAAAACACATAAAAATAATTTTGATTAGTTAACTTTAAAATGTATAAAAACGTTATTTCTTATTATTAACCTACTAACAATTTTTTTTAACCACTTAAATCATTAAATAATGAGACTTAGTAATGATTTCCTGTAATTGTAACGCAAAATCAATCGAGAATATTATCAAGGAAAGCAGGCAATCCACGAGAGATAGGGATACAAAAGATATATTATTAGTTCGAAAAAATATTCCTTTAATATAGCATTCATTAAGGAAGCAATTACAAAATCTAAGCGCATGTTCTTTTCATTAACTTGCCGAACCTGGCATGCCTCATCTTTATACTAACTTACATTCAATTAACTTAAGTTCAAAGATGACCATAACCTCGATTCAAGCAAATAAGCATAATTTATGTATGCAGCTGCGGATGTCCGCGGTTTTGCATCACAGCAAAGAGCTTTCCATGAAAATCTATTGGTCTTGTCTGGTCCTTTGTCTCTTTCTTAAAGTCTGCGTTTGATGTCATCGTTTGTGATTTGAATGAAAACCTCAGAGAAATTAATCAAAAGAATGCAAATTGTTTGTTTAGCATAGAACGCCTGAAGAACATTTGTTAACAAGCTCGTTAATTTTGTGAGAAGCTCCGTTACTTTTTATTGAATCGCGTGAATTGAAAACTGCCAGAAGAACAGGAAGTTGTCAAACGATGGATATTGATGAAATAATTATCAAAACTTTCAGCGAAAATCAAAACATTTGTTTTCCTGTATATTGTCAGCGAGATGCAAAATCTTTTATTAAGATTCTCTTTAAGAACGGACTTAATGGAGTGATTTTTAGCCAAGAAATAGGTGAGTCTGAGACAAATTTCACATCATGGAAGAATGGCTTAAGCAAGTTGGGTGTAGGGAAGAAAGTTATGAAGAGAATAAACAGACCTATAGAAGATTTTCTTTGGTCTGGTGGCGAATTAAGCGATTTAGAAAAGGAAGTGAAAGCTGAGGTAAATAAAATAAAGTCCTCGACACATAAGAAGACAAATATAAGTAGAAGGATTGAATTAGGTCGTTCGCCGACAACAAAAGCTGTTTCAGAAAAAGTCACAAAAAAAGAGAGGCGAACGAAAGATAAAGTTGTCATCCGCTGCAGTTTTGACGATTCGAAAATTTCCGTGAAGAGTGTTTCATCATCTGCCAAAAGTCCTGAAAACGACATCCCAAATGCCCAAACCGAGGAAAGATATCTCCCGCTGAGAAATTTTCAGAGAGGAATTTCATGTCCAGAAAAAGAAAACAATCAAGAGTTCATGGAGGATTTTAAGACAATTAAACTCAGGAAAACTGGTAGAATCGATCTCTTTGAAAGTGATGCAGCTACAAATAACTTAAAGTCGGGCACCGAGATAAACAATAGACCCCTCGCGATTCAAGAATTAAAACAGGAAAATAATTTTTCAAAAGAGAATGCTGCTAATTCAACCAATGAAAATATTAGCAGTTCAATCGATCCGCTTATAATTTCTGGAAACAGTTTCGCCAAAGACAAACATGACACTGACAACTTTGGTGAGGAAAATTCCAAAGAATCTCAAAAGTGTTCAAAGGTAGACTCAGACATCCTAGAAGCAGAAATTTATAATATAGCATCAAGTTCTTATTCAGAAACCAATTCTACTGCTGAAGTATCTCAAGAAATCGAAAATGGAAAGAACGGAGAAATTTCCGAGCAGGAGAAAAGCGTCGACAGTTCTGTGGATTACCTGTATGTCTTCACTGACAGCAACAGTTGCAACAGCTCGCCAGTGAAGCCTCACAGATTTAAGATAGGCGTGGCGTCATGTCCCTACGAAGAACTGAAGAAGGCCTCGGAGTTCAACATTGACATAAAATTAATTTCTGCCACGGCGGTTAAAAACCCACAGCAGGTGATGGAAAGGATCCAGGGAGAGCTACAAGTCTTCCTGATGAAAGGACGGGAGAGCTGGTATTATTGTCCACTAACAAAAGTTTTGCAAACCACTAGCGATGCCATCAGCTGGTCTTCCAATTATTCGCGATATCTTTAATATTTCCTTATATTAACATTGTCATTTTCAGAGCCATTTATGTGTCGTTGTCGTTGCTACTTCTGTGAATTCCGGAATTATATTTTCATATTTTATATTTCAACGAGTTTCTTTAAATTGTTAACATGATTTGGACGAAAAATTACTGACTTTTCACTCAAATATAATTTCGATGCTACACGAGCACTTTGTGGTTTCCATGGCAACATTTATTGCAAAGCAAGTTGTCTGAACAAGTATTTTTGGCACAACATTAGTGAGGGCTGAAAATTATACTCGAGATGGCAGAATTACGATCTATTTTAGGATTAAGAAGTGATATTTTAAACAATGTCTTAATTTTGGACGAACACACGATTCTTTATCCTTTTGGAACAAGCTGTGTTCTCTATAATATTGATCAGAAACATCAAAAATATTTGCAAGTTTTGGAAAAGAAATCAACTGCCAGCATCATCGCTATAAGTCCAAATAGGTTGAATATTTTGAAATTGTTCAAATTTTATTAAATCAACTTCTAAAAGTATCTGCAAACTACGTGCAAAACAGGAGGTATTTAGCAGTGGCAGAAAGAGGGAATATTGATAAAGGAGAAAAGCCATCAGTGGCTTTATTTGATGTGAGCGTTCTCAGGAAAAGAAAGGTTCTATCAAATTCGGACAGCATCCAATGCAAAGAATATGTCTCTCTGTCATTTTCTTCGGACTCAAAACTTATTGCTGCCATCCTTGGACATCCCGAGTCAACCCTTCAAATTTGGTTCTGGGAGAAATCAAGGATGAGTGCCTCCATCACGATAACAGCTTCACAACAGGTTCCTCTCCATGTCTTCCAGGTAGTGATTTCAGTGATGCCATTTAATGTCATAATGTTTTATTGGCTACTAATGTTCTTATTATTGATGATGTAGGCAAGAGTAATAATATACTGAATTATTAGAATAAAGGAAATTGTATTATATGAAGCACTGCAATTTTAAAGAATATTTAGAAGTAAATTTGCATCTAAATTCTTTTAAAGGTCTCATTCAATCCATACGACAATTCTCAGCTGAGTGTCACGTGTCAAGGCCATGTCAAATTCTTCATACATAATGATGCAGGACTCAAGCAGTTGTTGAGTCACAAGTTGGAGAATGTCAACTATTGCTGTCAGGTGTTGTGGCATATTGATTAAAATGTCACCAATTATCAAGTAATGAAAATTAATAACTGTGGCTAATTAATAACAGTGTTTGGCTCATTTCTTCAGTTACATGCCATTATAAACAGCGTGCAGGTTGGCCGAATTGGTTACGTTCCTGCATACGGCGGTAATGGCAACAGTCGTAATGTGTCTTGTTCGAAACCCAGCCTGCACTGCCGCAAGCGCTCTTGGGAAGGAGCGCTCTATAAATGGTTGACAAGGAGCGCCTCTGACGCTCCGCATATGGTGCTATATAAATGAAGTACATTTACATTTACATTTACAGCATCATTATAAGCATCATTTTTCACTTTTTATTATTGCATTTTTTCACCTCAATTATTTGAAATTAATAACAATACTATGGAAAAATCAAGTTAAGCAAACTCAACACAGTCAAACAAAATGAAAAGCTAATGAAAATGAAAGAAGCTCTTATGCATTTGTTTCCAACTTCAGACCTGGTTGTCAGAAAGCGAGTTGGTTGTTGGTTCAGAACATGGAAAACTTGTCTTTTTTGGAGGGAAGGAATTCAAACATGAAATGAATGCTGCAGAAATCTTGCAACGACAGAAGACAGAAAGTGGGAAAAAAGATGGAAATTTAGACACGATGTAAAAACTAATCGTCATTAATGTATTTATTCGATAAATTTTTATTTTTCACTCAGTTCATTCAGCAGTGACTGTTGCGCTTTCACTCAAGTAATTAAATGAGCAGCTACTTTTCAATGTTGTAATTGTGAGATTGATGAGTAAAAAGTTGTTTTAAACTCATTAATCATGAATGGTATTGTGAGTTAATGTTGCCACTGTTAAATCATGTCAGCCAGCATACTGCAGAACAAGAAAAGAATTTTTCCATCTCCAATTTGACATCTTATTCAAAAGGATTTGTATTTTGTTTTGGTCAAGAATCAGTTAATGTTTTTGAAAGAATTGAAGGCTTTAATTTCAAGAGTGTTAAAGAAATTGTGGTACAATTCTCATTACAGAAAATGTTATCAACTTGATTTAGCTTATTGTAACCTTTTGTTCAAACACAGATTCCTTACAACAAGATAAACAGCATGAGAAGGCATTTGATTAAAAGTTTGAGTTTGAGTGCCTCAGAAGAGACCATCGTTTGCTCAACTTCAAGGAATCACATATTTTCAGCTCCTCTTCAATCATCTGAGATTGACAATGTAAGAGTTTTCAATCGATCATAAATAAAAAATTATTAATTATTATAGTTAATGTGACCATTATTGAGGTTGCAACTGTCACTGTTGATATTACTTGGAGAATATGCTTTTAACAGCCATGCATACTCAGCTTCATCCCTTTAGATGCTGACTTTAAGATCCACTTTTTGCTCAGCCTCAGCAACTGCAAAATCAACAAAGCACTCCTGATGCTCAAGCCTATGGCATTACATAAATAAATAAAACATTATTATTTATTTTTTTGTCAGATCGACAAATGCAACTTTGAACTCTTGTGCTATCCATTCCACTCTGATCAAGTGACTGACATTGATGTTTGTTTGAGGAAGCCCATTGTTGCTTCATGTTCATTGGATGGATTCATAAAGATTTGGAACTTTGAGGAAAAGTGAGTCAAATTCCTCTTACTGAGCTTGTGACAAGATCTGATCAAGTCAAGATGAACAGTAAACTTAGCTGATCCAAACTTTTATGCAGAACTCTCGAATTGAGTGCTGAGTTTTTGGAAGAGGCACACAGCGTGTCTCTCCACCCACTGGGACACCACATCCTTGTCGGTTTTACAGACAAATTGAGATTTATGAGCATACTGAATGATAACTTGAGAATATTGAAAGAATTTGCTATCAAATCCTGCGACAAGGTGAGCCTCAGAAGTTATTTTGTTTAAACCATATCTATTACATATTTTGCTGTTCTAATCTCAGTCATTTAATATATTGATTATTCACCATAATCAGAGGGTGATACAGTTTTTGAAATATAAATATTAATTTATTACTTGTTACAATGACAGTGTTGCTTCAGTAATGGAGGTCATCTTTTTGCTGCTATCAACGGAAACATCATATCCATATTTTCCACTACAACATTTGAAAACATTTCAAATCTGAAAGGGCACAGTGGAAAGATCAAAGGAATGACCTGGAGCAAAGATGATATGAAGATGGTCTCGTGTAGTGCTGACGGAGCCATCTACGAATGGAATGTTAGTGTTTATATAAAAACAATTATTCACTGATTTTTCTGGTAATGGAGAAGATTGTTGCATCTCCAAGGTGATTCTACAAAATTGTTTTAATTCCACAATAAAGGCGATGACAGGCTGTCGAACAGGTGAAATATTTACAAAGTCATGCAGTTACAATGACGTGGCTATGTCCAATGATGGGAAGTCAGTTTATGCTGTTGGAACTGATATGATGCTGAAGGAAATTGTTGACTCTCAAGTGAGGATTAAATTTTTATCAACCTAAGTTTACAAACTTTCAACATCTTGATGTTCTTGTGAAGATTTTGTGAGCAATATTTAGAGATATAAATATTTTAAAGTTACATTAACCTTATAGTAAACAGTTCATTAATAGTAAAAATGTTATCAATGTATTGTCGTTAGCATAATACTGTAATAATAATAATTGTTTATTAACATCCACCGCATAGCCAGATGATTAGGATCACGGGAGGCGGAAGCCTTGATCGTTAGACCGCTCGGGAGCACAACATAATACTAGTGTGTGTGTGTGTGTGTGTGTGTGTGTGTGTTAATTAACATCCATTTCATAACTAGATGATTAGGACGGAATCGTAACATAATACTAGTGTAGGATTATTATTTGTCAGGTTGTGAGGACCTTGGATGTTGGTGACAAGGGCATAACTTCATTATCAGTCTCAGGGAAGTCATTGTTCATTGGTACGTCGTCGGGCCTTGTGAGGTTCTTCACATTTCCTCTTGTCAGTTCATCTGATTCCACTGACTGCCTACTTCATGTCGATGCCATTACAGGGGTATTTCTCAATGAGTTATATTTTGTTGTTGCAATTAAATGGTGAACATAAAAGCATTAACTCTGTTTACTCGGTCTAAAAGGATATTCATCTCATACCTGCCAAATGACTATTAAGTATTTCATAAACATTAAAAAAAATCAATTATTTCATTCAAAAATAGGTCCTAAATCTTTAGTCCAATAAATCTCTGCTATCAGATGAAAAAAGCTGAGTACATTCACTCAATATTTCCATTTCCACACTTCTCCAAGATATTAATGAATTTACCATGCAATAAGTTCATAATAGGTGCAAATAATTAATATGTGCAGCAAGCAATTGTGGAAAAAGAAAAAACCTCAGCAAGAAGATTTCTTTTTTAGATTAAAATGTCACATGACGAACAGTTCATAGCAACCTCCTCATCAGATGGAGGAATCGCATTTTGGAAATTGCAGAATGAATTTGCAGGCTCAAAGTTTAAGAAAGATGTCATTTACACAGATGAAATTCTCATCTCTAAAGGTGACCTCGTAGAAAAGGTTACAAAAGCTTTTTCTGATTGTTTTACATTTAAACAAAATTTAATGCAACATCTTTGTTTTAAACAAATAGAAATTAAACTATTATAAGAACTTGCAGAATCTTTCTTCATTAATCTTTATTATAAAATTATAGTTAACCTCTTCTGACACACTGAACTTACAAATCTTTGCCCATTTGCATTATCATATTTGTAATAGATAACAAACTTATTTCCAGGATACTACCATGAGGGACCTCAAAATGAGAGTTGAAGAACTTAAACTTGAAAATGACTACCAATTGAGATTGCAAGAATCAAATTTTAAAGAGAAAATAAATGAGCTCACCGAAAAGTTTGTTGCAGAGTTGGATTCCCTGAGGAACAAAAACCAGGTTTAAATTCTTTCAGTTTATTTTTTTTCTCCTCATGCAGTCACCTAATTCACAAGTAATAAATATTACATATTTCAATTGCTTGCATATCCTAGCCAAGGTGTTTAAGGTGTAAGTTATTGTGTTTCAATATAAAAAGTCCATTGGTATAACAACGTAAGACCAGCTAAAGAATGTGAATGGATACTTATTTGCATTAATTTGATCAAGGCACTCAAAGTTGAAAAGGATAAGATCCTAAAAAGACATGAAGAACAGATGAAAGAAATTCATTCTGGTCATTCAACACTCCTCCAAGAAATTGGTTGCTTGGAGTTTATTTTAATTTACTCTTTTCTAATTACCAAATTAATAATTTATTTTAAATAAATACACATGTGACTATTATTTAAAAAACATTATGTGCAGATTACATAAAACGGGTTGATTTTAGAATCAAAGAACAACCAGAAGTTGATGATGCAATATGAAAAATACCAAGAACTTCAAAACAAGAGCCAGAAAATGCAAGATGAATATGAAAAAAAAATGAGTGATGCAGAGGCTGAGAAAAACAGAGAAGTGGCTGAGGTCACCCAGGTTCTTGAAGGAAAGATAAGAGTTCTCAAAGAACAGATTGACCAAGTGGGTCATAATATCAAAATTTACATAATCAAGAATTTTGTTCTTGAACATCAAACTAGTTTATAACATTTAAAATTCATAAAAATATGCAAATGTGAGTTATATCTTTCTCTGCAGATGAATAAAGAATCAAAAAGGAAAGAATGTGAAGTAGAAGAAATGATCCAACAGACTGAAGAGGATGCAGATCTTGAAATTGTTTTAACCAAAAGCCAATTTCAGAAAAAGTTGAAGGCTGAATCAGAAATGTGTGACAAGTTGAGGGGCCAGGTCGGAGTCATGAGTAAGGCATTTGTGAGTTTGAAGAAAGAGATTGAGGATGGAAAGGAAGAGGTCAGGAAAGGTAATATTGAAGTTCAAAGATTAGAGCAAACAATAACCAATTTAGAGGGAGATATTAAGGCACTAAAAAAAGAAATTCAAGAAAGAGATGATACTATCCAAAATAAGGTCTGCAATTTTCCATTTTCCTAAATGCTCAGCCTAATTTTAGTCTTAAATCAAAGGAAAAAAGAATCCATGAATTGAAAAAGGTCAATCAAGAGTTGGAAAAGTTTAAATTTGTTCTGGACTACAACCTTCATGAATTGAAAAATCAAGTTGAACCAAAAGAAAAGAAAATACTCTCCATGGAAGAACAAATAGAACAAGTACCCATTCTTTAAATAACTTTGAAACACTACTCAATATGCAATTCAATCAGCAAGTAACTCACTCATTTCACTCATTACTCAATACTCTAATTATCTTTGGTCATTCCACCAGATTGGTATGGTGAAAATATTTAAAACACACTTTTCAGCAATAATTTTCATGAAATGCTTTATTGACAGATGGAGGAAGAATTGAATAAGCACTCTAAATTAAACTCTCAACTCGAATTGAATCTTGCCAATGCTAAACAAAAGCTCGCAGCCACTGAGAAGGCAATGCTGAAAGAAAGACACAAGGTGTCAGATTCTTCTGCACATAATGCCGTTATTGGATGTAATTTAGATTGTGCAAACAGTTCAAATAAAAATTTATTTTGCTACACATATGTAGGTATATTTAAATTTATAAATCAAATGATGGGTTATATCAAAATTTTAATTAGGTTCACTCCATGGAAATGAAGATGAAGAGGATCAAGGCTGATATTCATCATTGTGCTGGAAACATCCAAGATCCAGGACTCCTCAAATCTTCTCTTGTTGCCATTCATGCAAAACACATACAAGATGACATAGTTAGCTATGTCTGCATTTAAGCTGGATGTTTTACTGAATGTGTTATAATATTGCTTAAGTTGTAAATACATGATTAATTCTTTCTTTTAATATTTACTCCAAAATGTTGATGCACAGGATGAGCCTTTAGAAAATGATGAAAATAAGCAAAATGACTTTATCAGACAAAGGGAATTTTTAGAAAGATCAATGGCTTCACTTATCAAAAAGAACAAGAGGGATTCTGATTTCCAAAAGGCTGAAAACATGTGCATCTTGCAGGTTGAAAGTTTTGAAAATATTTTCACTAGTAAATCATTGTATACCTAGCTAAGATATTCACACTCAGCATTTCGATCAATAAAAGGTCAACATTTGTATTTTAAGCAAAATGTGAAACTCATCAGAGAGGTGAATGAACTCCGCAATGAATTGAAGCTTGCACGATCGAAAGTAAAAAACCTTGAATCATTCAGCCCCATAAAGACATCCATCAGGGCCTCTTCATCAGCACCATTGAACAAAGCCCACCTTATAAGCAGTGACCAGGCAGATGTTAATAACTGGCCAGCTCTGAAAAGGGAGCTACAAGAAAAGAATAAATTAGTGGAATTGCAACATGAAGAAATTTTGAAGCTAAGAAGTCTTGTCCAGGCCTTTGACCCTCCAGCAGTCCAAAAGCCATCTCCAGCTCAAAAGTTATCTCCTATCCCCATTGATTAATAATTGTTGTATCATGATCTAATGCATAATTTCATATTTTCTGATAAATGAATTACAAGCAGGAGTTGCCCTTTACCAGCAGACAATTTATGATTATTAGTGAGAATATATTAACCAGAATATGCACTTTTAAATTAAAAGTTTTAATCAACCATAACTGTTTTTATTTAAAGAAGTACTGATGATAACATTTTTAATTCTTAACACTAGCTATTTGAGCGTGCAAATTAGAAATACCCTCAGGCCAATGACAAACTGTTTAAAATCTACGAGGTATGGCTTATATGCGACTTACATCAAGAAATTTGATGACGGTCATAAATGTCATCAATAACGAACATTATTATATTGCAACACCAAGCATGTTTTTTTTTTATTTAGAATTCTTTTATTTCAAAACTCTGAACGAAGAACCCATAAAACCACCAAAAAAAATTCACAAATTCAAAATATAATTCCCGTCTAGGGGATAACCGGTTACAAAATGACATAATCTCTCGGCACGTATGAAAGAGTCTTTACATAATTGATAAACTGAGAGTGAAAATGCGAAATTTTATTGCTAAAGAGCATGAGAAAATTTATGATAACAATGAAAATTGAGGAAAACATGATAAAACTAACGAATATGTGACAATGAAGGATATAGATCAACCTGGACAGTGATGTGACACAAACCAAGGAAGGTTAGGTAAAATAGATGATACAACAGATAAAGGGGCGAGGAAATGTAAATCTCAACAACTGGACAGAATGTATTTTTTAAGACGGTATTTAAATAGTGAGAAACTGTTTACAGAAGCAAGTGGTGATGGTAGAGAAGAGAACAAGAGTGGACCTTGACAACACATAGATAATTTTTTGAAGGTGGTACGGGAAAATTCAAATCTGATTGATTGGGTGATCTAAGATTGTAAGAGTGGATGTCTGAAGATTTGGAAAACATATTCTTAAAGGACGAAAGCAAGTTATGTTCATAATTAAATATAAAGAGGCAAGTTTGTAATTTATTAATCTGATAAATATTCAGAAATCCATTTGAAATAAAATAGTCCTTTGTATGAGCACGTGGATGGAGATGTTATTCGAACAGAGATACCATTTCAGATTTCATCGCATGATGGGGAGGCAAACCCTAGCACAATTTGGTGAGATGACTTTTTATGCTTCTCGCCAAAAGTCAGGAGGCCTCTGTTCCCCAATTACATAATTACATCTCTGCATTCAAACCCTCTACCCCGAGGATCCATGTTAGAACACTTAAATAACAAAGATCTAAACATTTTTACGAATTAAAAAAAAACCTGGATAATCTATTGAATGTAACATAAACATATGAACATATTAAGGTATTGAGGGGGTACACCGTATGAAATGGCCTCCCTGTTATAACTGTGTATGTATGACCAACTTTTTGGTAACCTGTCGGCCTTACCATTTTCTTTGTTAGTAAATTGCCATGTCCAATCTTAAATAGATTCAAAATTCACCCAAAAAGTTAAATTAAATTTATTTTTGTCCTTATCACTCTTTCTACATTGTCGCACATTACTAAACAGGCGCGCTCTTCTTACCCCTGATCTTGGCAATGAAACAACCAAGTATTGCCCAAGTGGTGAAATTATCGTGATTCAAATTATTATCAACTGCGGGTAAGGGAGACCGGGGATGTATGTTACAATATCATTGTCTATGGTATAAAAAAAATCCAGTAAATTAAGCATGCATTATATTATATTATTCACCTTTTAAAAAATAAACAAGTTGCTAACACGGGTCTGTAATAACACAACATAACATAACATTAATTTGTAGTGGTTTAAATAGACTGTCTGTGTCTGTGTGATAAACCACTCCATTTTAATTCAAATTTCGATAGTCCTATTTTAAATAGTTCCACCGAATATGAATTTATTGTCTCCTCATCAAGCTTGATCCACAGATTAACTACTCTCGTGCTGAAGTAATTATTCTTCAGAGTACCCGTTGCACTCCAGTACAGCTCACATTCATGCCCTCTTATGGAATTGCTTTTGATGGCCTCAAAGAAATGTTCAGGCGGTAAATCTTTTCCTGTTAATGACTCGAACGTTTCTATGAGATCACCTCTCATAATTTAAATGGTAATTTTCTTTTTTTTATACTAATAGAGTAAATATCATTTCATTTCTTATTTTAATTACATATCAATAAATATAATTTTATTGCACAGAATCAATTTAAATAATATTAGTTTGAAGATCTTAAAAAAGGAAAATGTTAATAGATTTGTATTTTATTTACGCAGTTTTATTAAATTTCTTGTTAAATGAGGTCCTACTATTGGGGGCTGTTTGTTACAAACTCGCCTTAACAGTCAAATCAACTAAATCGCTGAATTTAGCCAGGAGTGCCTACAGAAATTTCGGGCCCCTAGGCATAGATGTTATGTCAATTTGGTAATGGAAGAAATTCGATCATTTCCGATAGCTGAACCAAGAGAAGCAAATAGAAACAATGATGATAATGATTCATTCACTAATTGCATAGCTAAGATATTCTTGTGAAAACGTATTAATCTTTTGCTATCTACATTTATCTATTATATAAGAACGGAAATGTTGAAACAATAGTCTATAAATACGTAATGGACGTTATCGCATAATACTAAAAAAACAAAAGTTTTTTCGGTCTCATCTCGTTATGATTAATGCAATTGAGACTGGACATAAATTACTAATACACCCAAAATAAATTATGCGGGCACTAGTGGCTTGTTTGATAATAATAGAGTAGATTGTCCATGGTTATGACTTTAATCACTCCTATTGAGAAATTTTAAATCTTAAAATTTTATATTTAAACAGTTTTAAAATAATATAAACATTTTAACCTAATAAACTAACTTTCGATCTTCATTAAGACCCATTAGTTAAACACTTTTATTATCGCCATTCTTGGTTGATGACTTGCGTATTGTAGGACAATTCGGCTTTGTTTACATTCGGGAGTTTGCTTTTTGTGCTAAAATGTCACCCAGCGATCCGAGTAAAATATCTCGAGTTGTGGTTCATCCGCTCGTTTTATTGAGCGTTGTGGATCATTTTAATCGTATGGGAAATATTGGTAACTCCAAAAGAGTCGTTGGGGTTTTGTTGGGAGCCAATAGACAGGGAGTGCTTGATGTTTCTAATAGTTTTGCAGGTAATAAGTGAAATCTTGAATTGAACCATTCATATGGCTTGAATGATGGTGTATTTGTTTATTTTGTAAAGTGCCCTTTGATGAAGATACAAAAGAAAATGATGTTTGGTTTCTTGACCATGATTATCTTGAGAACATGTACAGTATGTTCAAAAAAGTAAATGGTAAGTGCATTCAAAAAATACTATATGTTGTAACAAACTTTTTGAGAAATGACTTATGTGTCAAATTGGCATTAACAATTTAAACTGAAAAGAGTTAGAAGTTAGAAGTTAAAAAAGTTAGAAGTGAATAACTTCATGATTTTTTAAAATTCAGCAAGAGAGAAAATTATTGGCTGGTACCACACTGGTCCAAAATTACAGCAGAATGATGTCATAATAAATGAACTCATTAGGAAATATGTACCCAACTCAGTAAGGCTTTATTAAAATTATTGATTTATGCTGCACTTGTTTGAAGCAAACAAGATATTAATGGTTGATGATTCCTCCAATAGATTCTGGTAATCATTGATGCTGTGCCTAACAACTTGGGCCTGCCCACTGAGGCCTACTATGCTGTTGAAGAAGTTCATGATGTAAGTTGTTCATTTTCACTGTAAATTGATGATTAGATAATTTATTTGAAAAGCTCATTTAATAAATAATTTATAATTACATTTTTGCAAGGATGGAACTCCTGCCACAAAAACCTTTGAACATATTCCAAGTGAAATTGGTGCTGAAGAGGCAGAAGAAGTTGGAGTGGAGCACCTCTTGAGGTCCTTTTTTTTTTACTTTGATTTGAGACTGGTTCTCAAATGTATCACATATTTTTCCATGACAATCATTGATTTGGTTGGAGTTATATTTGTTTTTGCTGCTTCTTGATTCTATTATACATATTGCAGTTTATCAATATTTGAACTAGCTGGTTTTTTCAAATTTTATTTTTATGCTCAGTATCAACAGTGCTTAATATTTCATGCAGAGATATAAAGGACACCTCTATAGGAACACTTTCTCAGAGAATCACTAACCAGTTGATGGGTTTGAAGGGGCTTGTTTCTCAGTTGAAGGAGATCCACTCTTACCTGGATAATGTTGCCAATGGTCGCCTGCCAATCAACCATCAAATCATCTACATGCTACAGGATGTCTTCAATCTCTTGCCTGATGTAAATCTCCAGGTAAAATTTACTACTAGTTTATGTTTGCATTGAATGTGTGTAAGTGATATTATATCAGAATGTTTAATTCTACAGTTTGCTGCTTTTCATTATGTTACTTTTTATCTGCTAGTGATCAGCTCCTTCTATTTGCAAAATGAGAATTAGTTTTGGCACAATTTCTTTGCAGTCTTTTGTCAGATCAGTTTTTGTGACAACAAATGATCAGCTTCTGGTGGTGTACATCTCAGCTCTGATTAGATCTGTTATTGCTCTACATAACCTCATCAACAACAAGGTTAGTTTGTGCATTAAATGTCCATTAGTCATACGCTAATTTTATATATCAAATCGTGATAGGTACAGAATCGTGACAGTGAGAAAGGTGAGGGATCCAAGGATGCAAAAGAAAAGAAAAAAGAAGATGAAAAATCAGGAAGCAAGGACAAATCTCTGAGCAAGACTGATGACAAAAGTGATAAGAAGGACAGCAAAGACTCCAAGAAAGACACTGATAAAAAGAAATAAAAACCACCACAAACTATTACCAGTTTACATAGGCACACTTTACGCGCTCTTATTTAGAAAATATGTTGATTTTGGACAACGAATGAATATTCGCCTGTGAGTCATGTGTGTTGAGTGGCCGTTTATTGTTAGTTGGGAGTGTTTTCCTTAGAGCCAATTCCAAAAATCATTAATAAATGTGGAGCGTTATAATCGGGTGGAGAAGTCGGAGAGGAATTGCGCATGGGGTACGTTCGCCTTTTACTGCATTTCTGTGCGACGTAAGAACGGTGGGGCACGATGTTCGTAAATAATTTAGAGTTTGTAGTAAAGTATAAAATCGTCTCGTTTTACGTCATTTGTTGTTTGTATAATTACTGTTATCGGCAGCAATAAAGTTGGAACTTTAAAAATTATTTTATGTTTTTAATATAATATGTTTATTAAAAGCAGTTATATGTTTTACAAATAAATTTTAGGTTAAATGCTAAACTATTTTTTTAAGATAACACATTACCATTGCGCATGTCTTTGCTCATGCTCAGCGCTGCTTGTAAACAATTGAGCAAAAAAGAGGGAGATAAACTTTCAAAATTGTGTTTTCTACTTTTCTTCGTTAAAATTTAATTTCTTAGTTGCTTGGTTCTTAAATCAATTTGCTTTTGGATCGCTTTTTAATTCGTACATGACTTTCTGACTGGTCCTGGATTGGATTGCTAGAATTTGTGAGTGCCCGATAATTTTTAATTTATAAAATTAGATTTGGCTATTGTTCGTAGAAGTGGAAATGTTTATTATATTATTTTCGCTGTTTGGAGTTGTCTTTACATAAAGTTGAATTGGAAATGATGACATGATCACTTATCCCACCTAAGTGTTTTGAATATATATATTCCTCCACTACATCTGTAAAATAATCCTCTCCCTACTACAGACTATGAGAGGTGAAAATGAATTGAGTTCTGCAAATGGATGTTTAACTCCTAGTACAAAATCTAATGTCATCCAATATGCAAATGCTGTGCCCTCTAGACCTGGTTTCAGTAAGTATCATTTGTAATGTTTTATAGTTGACATGCAATTTTCCTTATGTTGTGGAGAGTGAAAATGTTGATGGATGCATATGAGATGTATGGATGTATGGATGGGTGGAAGGATGAAGTGATGGGTGAAGATTAGCGGATGGAGCCATGTGTGAACCAGCTTTGTTTAAGCATTATTGAATTAACTTGTATTTAATTAAAAACTGATTTGAAATATAAATCTTATCTTGCTGAGATTTGTTGGGTTTTATTGAATTTGACTCAGATAACAATTTAAAATATTTTGTGCATGGAATTTATTATTAATGGATAAATAAAACCATTACTCTTGAATCATCATCTATTGTTGAAGCAGTTCATTTTAAAAGTGAGAATGTAATGCTTTTGTATGCACCTGTGTAATAAAGTTTTGTATAACTTAACTTTTAGAGTTCTATGGCTTTCAGTTTTTATTTATTTTATTTTATATTTTCAGTTCATAAGGCGACAATTAAAAACCTTTAAAATGCTCAAAATTGAGATTACTAGAGATAAGTGTCACGCATAAACTAGCTGCTTGTCAGAGCATCAATTCCATTCATTGGTTTACTGACCAACACGTTTACCATTTCAAGACCAGTGCGAGTTCTGCAACATCATTGCACCAGTGGCTTCATTTTTCTCTTCATCAAAGAGATTTTGTAGTTGTGTTTGTTCGAGGAGTTTCTCTTCTTCCATGAGGGACCATGGCAACAGCTCAAAGAACAACGAGAGGGTGAGACTTATTTTAAATATTTTTTGTTCTTTGGAGTAATGAGCTTTTGTTCTGTGCATATTTGAGGGCCTTCTAAAGATTAGCTGTTGTTTTAGCTTTCTAGGCTATATAATGTTAGTGATGCATTAGATGATCATGAAGTCATTTAATTTTGTTGTGTAGAGACGCATGCTCTTTGCTATGAACATGAGGAAAAGAGCCGAACAGCAGGAAATGGAGAAGGAAAAGAACAATGCATGTTTGTGATGACAAATATTAACATTTGTTTATTTCAAAATATTTTATGCATGTCACCACATGTAGATTTAAGATGTAAGAAGTTTAATAAGCTGATTTTGTAATTACAGTGAACAGATCATTTGAATGGGGAGAATATTTAGAGATGGAAGATGCTTGTGCAGCTCCTGTTGGTTATTTTCCACATGTTAGTTTCAAAATGTTTTACAAATAATTGTTTTACATTTGATCACATTGATGTTATATTACATTTCTTTGAAAAGGTTGCCCATTAATATGGATAATAATTGTTATTTATTTTATCTAAGCAGTGCTCAAGGTCTGACATGTTCCAACGTCCTCTGGATTGTAGAAAGGTTGAAATCATCAACCACAGCGTCAGTGAATCTGTGCCTGTATATTGGATTGCCACTATCATCCGGGTTGCGGGTAATAATTCTTTGATTCAACCAATACTAATCACTCATGGATCTAACTAATACTAATCACTCATGGATCTAACCAATACTAATCACTCATGGATCTAAGCAATACTAATCACTCACTTGTAAAGGCTTATTTACCTCCAAGTGGTTTGATTTGTAATAATGAAAATTCTAATTCCTACACGAATGGCTACATGTAAAGTCACTAAAAATGTGCTGATTGAATGACTTTAACATATTTTCATCTGACACGCACTTCTAACTCCAGGTTATTTGGTCAAGGTGAGATTGGAGGGTTATGATGATGATTGCTCAAAAGACTGCTGGCTTCATCTTTTCAATGATGAAATCCACCCATTAACCTGGTGTGCCTTGAACAACAGGGAGCTGGTCATACCTATGGGTAAATAAGCTTTTTTAACATGTTCAAATACCAGTTTGTAAATATGATGATGAGATTTTACATTTCATAAATTCTCTATTTATGGTAGGCCTCCAAAACAAAAACATAAATTGGAAAAGTTACTTGAAACCCCGACTGTCAGAGTCTTTCTCCTTGTCGGATGACTTTGAGGAGTTGAAGGAAAAAGAGAAGAATTTCATTGGACCACTGAAACCAGGAATTAAAGTTGAGGTCATCAGTAAGCACAACCTTTCCTGCATGAAACTTGCCACAGTTGAGCAGAACAGAGGAGGCAGACTGATCCTCAAGTATGATGATTCCAAGGTGAGAAATTTCATTGTCTATTTACTAGAGACTTCTTACCAACAAATCTGCAAAATTAGAGGATGAAATGATTAACTTTAATTGGCTACATATCTATATTAATTTATTAGTTATGGATTATTATAATCTCACTGTAGGTGGAAGACAATTACTTCTTTTGTCACTCATTATCTGATGTTATACATCACATTGGGTGGTCATGCATGGTTGGTCATGATATTGATGCTTTGCCAGGTTCGTTGCATTTTTTTGTTAACTTCCAATGAATTGCATTTGATTGATACAATAAATTATCTACAGAATACAAAGAGATATCAATGAAGAAACTTCAGGAAAAGCAATTTGATGAAATGGATGCTACTCCACAGATGTTTGAGGAGGTCTGGCTTGTTAAAGATAGTTGTTATAGCTCATTGTTGGGATCAAGATGTGGCCTAATTATCAACTACTTTACATGATCAGGTTGCAGAGCTAAGGAGGAACAGATTGGACATTCAGGGCAAAAGATTTGAGCCTTCAAAATCACTGAGGTCTCCTCCCTCCTCGCCATCACCGCCACAGGCAAGATTTGTTTCAGGAATGAAGCTTGAGGTGGTTGATCCATCCAATCCAGCATCCATCTGTGCAGCCACAGTGGTCAAAACGCTGAGGCACAACTACATCATGGTGAAGAAGGACAGTGTCATATCCTTTGAACAACAAAACCTGCAACGAGATCTTTTCTGCTTCCATGCCAGATCGCCGTACATCCTGCCTGCCGGATTTTGTTTGGCCAATGACCTTAAACTTGTGCCTCCCATAGGTAGTCATGACATAAAAGTTTCAAACTATCTTCTTAAAGTAAACAACATCCCTTTGAGTTACTTGTCAATGGCATAAAATAGTATCTTAGTTTGTAACGATACACATTAAGCTTGGAGTGTTTTGAGTTTCACTTTCATTTAACAATTCAAGGCTACAATGGGCAATTTGACTGGAAGGAATATTCAGAAGCAACAGGATCCATGATGGCACCAATTGTTTTATTTTCTGCTAGCCAGGTCAGCTTTTAATTATTTTTCAGGGAAAATGCTGAAGTAGCTTCAATTTGTTTTGTTTTTTAAATTTCAGAACAAACCATTGCACAGGTTTGAAGCTAGAATGAAGGTGGAAGCTGCAAATTTACTCAACCCAAAGTTTGTAAATTATTTTGATTACCTTGATCAACTGTCGCCCACTGAAGTATTTAGTCTCTGGCAGTGTCGCAATAATACTTCGTTTTTGTTGGTTCAAATGTTGGTTCTTCACTTTGTGAAGGGTTCTAAAATCTGGTGCTAGGTTATCGATGGAGAGTGATACATTTGTCTTTGTTATGTCAAGGCAAGTCTGCGTAGCAACCATCACAAAGATTGCTGGACGTTTGATGAGAGTGCGACTGGAAAGCTTTGAGGAAGAGTTGGAGCAATGGATGGATGTCTTTTCCCCCGATGTTTACCCTGTGGGATGGTGTCAGACCTTCGGTCATCCCCTCGAAGCTCCTCGACCAAAAAGTCATTTTTAAATATTTTTCTTTTTGATGATATTCGCACATCATGACAACATATTAACTACAATTTTATTTGTTATTTCACAAAGTTTCATGTGTTAACAATATGCATATGATTCTTATTGAAGATATTGCTTAATTTGGATGATTCAGTGGACTGATTGTTATCATCTTTGTAGTGACTCCCCTCATGCACCATAAAATCATTAAGAAGCAGAAAAGAATGTCCTTGACTAAAGGGAGTCGTAAACGTGGGTGCTTTGTCATTTGCTTGCTAACCTTTTGATCGATGACTTCACTAAGAAACAAGGTTGCTCTATGTTGTGTCATATATGTTTGTTTATATACTGCTGTATGTGAGTATCAGGGTGCTTAGACCATTTATGTAGTGCCGGCTCCCAGGGGGCGATTCGTAGCAGTGCGACCTGGGTTTCGGACTCGACATGTAACGACCGTTGCTTTTACCATCATTCACAGGAACCAACTTACTACCATCTGAGCCAACTTGTATGCCATCCTATTCTATGTTGTCACTTTTTCAGGCAAAAAGAGTCGACCTCATGATCACCACGGTGACGAAGACTCCTCCGACCAGGATGATGAATGCATTTCAAACACTCTCGGGGATAATTCTGAATGTGGTCAGATTTTGATTCTTGACTTCTAAGAGTGTTACAATATATCACACCAGTTGGGGATGTTGTCATCCTCCTCTTATGGCTTGCCGACAGTAATGATACTTAAAATGATGAACGATGATTTTAGAAAAAGGTGAATCTGGGAAAGATTTCCTGTCTGAATCCAGTCCCACCTATTCGCCATATGGTTGTGGATTCGATGCTAAACCCGTGGAGAAGAGTAAAAGTTCAGATGATTCGGATGGAGATGTCATCTCCAAAGTGTCCTCGTTCAGGTCTTCCGAAATCGAAAGAAAGAACATTTTCTCGCAGTTGTCCGATGAAAAGTACGAAAACAAAATTTCCACGTCGCTATTTGATGAGAGCTCGACCGCACCCTCGAGGAATGAGATTGGCGAACAACCTGAGACAGCCTTTACTTTGTTAAAAAGTGGCCTAAAGGCCAGTCAGAATCTGATTCTATGATGAAGAGTGCATTGTTTAAGACTGACTGTGATGTTCTGAGTGACTGATGAGAAAATGGATGAACTATTAAACAGTTTCCTTGTACACATTGCATTGACATGCTGCTATATGGATTCATATAACTGCAAAATTGGGATGTCGTCTTTGTCTATTGGTTGTTTTCACACAGATGATTTTGATGAGGTGTTTTAATGCTAACGATGATTCAACACATTTGTTCTCGTCTAATGAATTTTTTTTTATATTTATCCATTTTATCAATTTAATGAAGTGCTCAATCCTGTAGCCATCCAGTAATGCTGCAGGTTGGAATTATTGTTTTTTGAGTTTTATACAATTTTTTCAATTGCTTAGACATATGACTTGAACTTATTGTTTTTCCAGTGAATCATCAATCAGCTTTATTCAATTTCTATCGGCCACTTCATTCAAAAATTATTAAAGCTTTGTGGCGTGCGTATTTTGTCGTGCATGGCATGATCGCCCCTGCCTGCGCTTTTTAAAAATTATTTAAAGATAAATCGAGCATGGCTCACTGAAAGGGAATTGTTGTGAAACTTGATTGATTTGGAGCACATGTTTATATGTATATATTCGTATTGTATCTTTCCACTTAAGGATGCACTATGCAATCGGTGTTGTACATGTTTGTTTTCTCTTTTACCTGCTTCTGAACACCTCTCTAGTTCTTATACATAAATCGTCATAGCACGGGCGAAGCCAGTAATTCTGTCGTACGTCCGGTTCTTTCAAACACCGCTAACGTGAGGTGCACGGCCATCCATCTCATTTCATCATGTATTCACCTCTTGCTAAGATATGGTGTCCTGGTTATTATTTTGATGTAATTCAGGCGATGGTTATGTTTAAATAATTTTTTTCATTTCATGAATTTGTTATTGGCGATTTTATGAACTGTACATTTTCAATCAACATTTGGCAGCATTTTCTGATATTTCCATATAGTTTGAATATTTGAAAATCAATGAAATGGACTGTTGCAGAAAATTTAGTCTCATAACATAGTTTTTATTTCAACCTCGCAAGGTGGAATCCAGCTCATCATCACCGAGCAGAACATCAACCTTTGTAATTTAGGTGTTACTTAATTCTTTGGAGTGTTTTTTTTTATAAGTTTTGTCTGGAAAATATCTGTAAGAACCAACTCAAGGCATCATTGAATATTCAAATAAATTCAAAAATATCAGATTTTTATTGTCATCGAGATTGATATGTATCCATATTTATCGATATGTTTTTTTGTAAACATTCGACCCAAAAGTCACAAGACCGTTGTGAAAACTTAGAGCTTTTGAGGTGAAATGTCAAGTAAATCAAATCAGCTTTAAACAACTTCTGTATGTGAAGACATACCAATTCATGAATGAAAATGTCTTACATGGATGTGATGTGTGAGCAAATGATGCTTCAAAGCTAAGGCATTTCAAGGAACAGTACCTGTTTAAAATAGAAAAGTAACACATGCATGCCAAAGTGCTTATATGAATGATGAACCAATTGTGGATGCAAGAACAGAAATATGGAGTAATTTCACCGCTAAAAATAAAAACGTAATAAAACAAAAATTGAGACAACAAAGAGTACCTCCAAGAAATTAGATTTAAATATTAAACTTGATGATAATACATTTTTAAATAAAAATCGTGAGAATCTAGAGCACAAGAAAATGGTTTCAAAATCACAGAAAAAACTGTAATATCACAGGATGTTTAAGAATTTTGTTCACCATGAGAAAAAATCTTTTATAAAAGAAATAAGCATACAATTTTAAGATTCTTTCCTTTGCAATAATTAGCAAGACCAAGTGTTAATCCCTTATGTAATAAAACATTTAAAAAATGTTCATATACTGCTTTGGCACATCAGGCAAGAATACAATCTTTTGGCAGCATATCTATATGGATATATTGTCCAATAGTTTTCCTGTCAACAAAGACAATTTTTTCTGTGGTGTTTGTGCTGAGCCTGTCGAATATCATCATCGGGAGATTAAAAATAAACTCTCTGCAAGCACTGTCGACATGCTTATATGCAAAGAAGAGCAAGGCTCAAACAATACTAAAAAATAAAAATGAACTCACCAAGGTCGGATAACAGTCCAACAACTTGAAAAGAACCAAGAATAATTAATAATCAGACAGATGCCAAGACGCTCTGGATATCTGCGACTGAGGAGCCAAATGAGTTGTTGCACAAACTGATAATCCATGTTGGTCATGCCAAAGTCTTGTAGATCAAACACGATGCACAGCGAGTCTATAACATCTTCATCACATTTTTCACAGGCCCGTTCCTTGAGTTCAAATAAAGCAATTAAAGCAAAATTCATTCATTTAAATATCAAAATAATTTTTCTTGATATTTATAATAATGTGATTATTTTACTTTATATGCTTAAGACCGTGAAATAGAAAATGACGGCCTGGTGTAAAAAATGTTCAATGTAAAGTGTTTAAAGCATCATTTATCCTCACCAGCATATAGACAATGAATTTTGTCAACTTGTTCAGGTCCCTTTCATAAGCATTGTGACTTTTGACTCTCACAAATAGAATTGGTCTGAGTAAAAAACAAAATGAACAATTTTTTGAGAAATACTGGAGTTTTATTTTACATAAATTAGCAATAAACCAGTCTTACCATTTTCATTTGGATTAAAAATCAAAATCTAGATATAACTTCTCACCTGCCTTTAAGGTCTCTATAATCTAGAAGTACGGCTTTTCTAGTGGCAATTTCTTTCCTGATATCTTCATCTTCCTCATTCAGATTTTCAACATTAAAATCGATTCTCCACTTGTCATTCTTAACTATCATCTCATAAGCCTTTTCAGCTGTAAGGAAAGCTCTCAAAAATCGCTTCAGTATTCCATTTGAGTGATTCTGGTTTCAGTGTAACAATTAAATAGAAATAAGTTATGCCATGTAGAATAAATTCATAACGTATCCAAAGGACATATTTACCGGACACAGCATCTTCAACTTCTCAAATTCATTTTCTGCTGATTGATGGCCACCTATTACATGGTCTTCCATAGTGGCACTAAATGTTTGAAACAAGCCTTCCCAGTACAGTTGTTATTGTCCTCGCGCAATAGACGGGTGGTGAATTTATGTAGAGCATTTACTGGTTTTATAAGTGTTTTTTTTTCATTAAACATAGTACAATAAACATAGTAAAATTCAAGCCAACAAATCTGTTGGCTTGAATTTTTATCCTTATGGTATTTTTCAAATTGGTATTGGAAACAAAAGCACAGACTTATCAAACGAAAATATAAATTGCATGTTTTACCAGAACTCTTTTTTTCCCCATTCAAATCCTCTAAAGTTACGCTGTCGAAAATAAAGCTCTTTTAAATTAAAAGTTTTCTGGTATATTTTTATCTGAATTGTTCTCATATTGGATTGGAATTGGATTCATTATCAATCACTCTTAAGTAATGAAACTATTTAATAACTTAAATAAATTAAAATATTCTATAAATTTTAATCAGTTAATTTGTGAATTTTGATGGAGTGAATGCTTCATAGAAGTTGCGTTAAACAAATATTAAAGTTATTTTAACATTTGTCAAAAACTGAGAAAATTGACCAAGACGCTCCAAGACGTTGAGGCGCGAGATACAGGTCATTTTCGGGAAGAGGGTCCTTGTTTAAGCTCGCGACCTCCATGTATCGCTCTGGCTTCGGCCTCATGTAAGGAAAAACACGAATAGCGGCGTGATCTCTTGGATAGCACGTTGTTTCATTTTCCATCTAACTGCAATGGAGTTTCTTATGGGCCTGTGCTCAACCCGTTGATGGGGTGGCAAGAAATATATGTAAGTGGGTCGAATCACTCTAGAAAGAATGCTACATTGTGCTCCGAATTTATGCAAATAGGTCACATATTTGTCGCGCCGCGCCGACGAAAGTTGTGAATGTAGTTGAAGCTCTGTAAAGTTGATGGAATGCGGGAGGCTTGAGCCATTTGTAGATCGTATTGAATTTTGTTAATTTTGTATAACATCGATCTGTTATTAGGTTATCGACGAATGTCGACGAATTAATATAATTAGCTTGCACCACTCGAAAAGTTGAGGTCTAATCTACGGTACTAGTCGATGTAACAAGGACTATTGGCTCTGAATTAGACTACAGATGCATGTCTTCGGTTGAAGCTTTGCAGGCACGTTTTGATAATAATTTTATATTATACTACGGATATTAACAAGGATTATTCACTCCACTTAGTTTTGGGTAAGTCTGGCTTAGCTTCGTGATATGGTTTGATCAAGAAATTCACTGAACGTGATGGTGTTTTTATGGATTTACAAATGAGCCATGAAACATGTTTCTCAACATAAAGATGACAGAAGGAAGCACAACTGATGTTCCTCTGCCAGAAGACTGGGAGGCAGATGGACAGGAAGAGTTTCTCATTCCTATCAATTCAAGGCAAATGTGGATTGGTCAAGCGGGGTCAGTTTACTAGTAAAAATAGCAAGCTTAGATTATGTTGTGCTCCTTCCTGCCTTCATTATCACAACATATATTGTTTAGGATAGAATTTAAATATTAAGTTTTAAACATTATTGTCTCCAGACCATCTTTAGAATCTCTGGCAATGGATCATTCTGGTAATGGGCTGATGTGCAGTTGTGGAGAGGTTTGTGACCCAAGTCTTGGAAGCTACTACATTGATCAGACTGGTTTGTTTTCTTGTGTTATGTGATTGATAGGAGTTCTAAAGTATTATGTTAGATATTCTTCTGCTGCAGTTTTATTTTGTTTAACTGTATGAGTGAAACTTATTTGCTTAGCATTCACATCCAACTTGTATGTTCCATCTTTCACTGTGTCTTGACACTTATCTTAACATTGTTGATATGAATGTATTGATTCATTAAAATGAAACTTTACTGGTGTCATTTTATTGTTTCATTAATCCATTCTAGTGACCAATCCCTCCAAGTCAATTTCTTGTGGTTTGAACCTTTGCAGTTGGTTGTCTCTTAATTAGTACTCATCATCTTTGATTTGTTATGCTTGCCAAACTTTTCATCACTGCCTGATTCAGTTCCTATTTGATGGATGATTGGTGATTTGTCGGTTGATTGAATCTCAATGGCTGTTAATTGATGTATCAGTTGATAAATTCATTGTATCTCTTAATCTGCTATTGGTTGAACTCTGAAGCTCTCAAATCTCATTACCTGATCTTCCAGTGCTTAAGTTGTCTGTAGCTAGAAGCATACAAATGTTTGAATGCATAACATCTTAATAGATTTCCCATACAATACTCTGTTATTGCTGTTTGCACACATCCTCTAGCTTATATGCTCCTTTATTGTTCACGTGCGTCTCTTTTGTGCCGAGAGCGCTGATTGGTTTAGAAAATGCAGAAAATTTCAAATATGCCTTCTTGGCTGGCTGCTCCTAATCTCTTTAGTGTTAATGCTTTTCAATGCTAGGGAGAAGAGAGCTGTGAATGTTCTATGTGCTGTTCTTCAGCTTAATAGATATTTCATGTCTCATGCACTAAAACCAAATTAATGCCAGTGGATTGGCATAATCATTAGTAATTCTTTTTTCATAGTGTGATGTTAACATAATTGTAGTTCCCGAATGCATGCTGAGTCAAATAACTTCGAATGTTGAATGCCTCTTGAGTGTGTGCTCTTCATTTGTTGTTTTATGGAAGTTGTTTTAATTCATTTTCAATTCATTGCATTCAGAACAATTTATTCATAGGTTCTTTCATTTGTCAAATTCAAATATGCTTTTGTTGATTCCATCGAAAATGTATTGAATTACTTGTCGTCACTGTTAATTATTACAATAATAATAAGAATTGATCTTGACATCTGTTAGATCCAACACATAATGACATGCGCTTGTATTATTTCACCGAGATAATTTGGATGTAAAGTAAGTTTTGAAATACTGCTTTATTTGCATCCGTGAGTGTTGTTAATTAAGGATCTCTTGTGCTCCATAAAAGGATGTCATTTAATCTCCTGAGGATCAATAACAACTGCTTTGTGCAATCAATTCATACAACTAATCTTTCACGTTGTTGTTGCTAATGGCCTCCGTCTTGCGAATCCCTGCTTTTCTTTGAAAAATGCCACATCAAATGAATCAAATATTTCTGCATTTTATTTGTATTTCTGAGACCTCTTTGCAGGTTGTTTTGTCAATTGACCGAGGATTCTAGCACATTGTTTCAGTCTTTATCATGTTTGTTGTATCTTTATTGCATTTATGTCAATTATTGAATATTACATAATATATCTTTATTGTTTTCCAAACTTGCAATATCTGAATTTTGTCCTATTACAAAAATAATATTCATTTATTTTATTTTCCCAAACAAATGGAATATGAAATTATGTACTCATTAGAGTTATGATGGTTTCAACATTACATCAATGGCTTCTTTACATTGTTTATGATGTAACAATTGAATAAAAATTAAAAGTTATTTATCATTATTTTCAATGCTGTTGTAAAGTCAAGCTTAAAAATGTATTATTGCATTCATTAATTCATTTGATTATATTTAAAAAAAAATATTATTTGAAAATTTGTTTCCAAATTAATGTTACTTCAGAAATATTCATGAATGTGTTAAAATCTGAAGGAGAATTATATTATAAAAGATTTAATGCTTTTGTTGCTGGTCCTCTAACAAAAGACTTGCAGTGGGCATGAATGTGTCATCTACTGATTAAATCAATGTGGGGTTTCTTCAATTTTAAATCATAAAAATGGTCCCTAAAGAGGTGCAAACATTTTGTAGATGGATTTATCACTTTTTGAAAATATGCCTTGCAATATTTACTGAGACATTTTATGAATACATCATATCTATAATCTTATTTTAAAATTAGTTATAATTTAATCAATTTTAAAATGAATTGAAATCTCATTTTGTTAAAATATTGTTTTTGTTCATGCCATATTTTCTCTTGTATTTTAACTAGCCAGTCTTTTTGAGGTGAAGGCATCTGCCTTAGGACCTTTGAGTTGATTTTATCCTCATGCCCGTTGTTTGTGAATAAATCTGGCTTAGAAGGAATTTGCAGATTTATTAATGCAATTATAATAATTATACAGCCTGTCATAATTTTCACTGATTCAATGAAAAATATTCATTTAATAAAATTCATTATTTGTAAAAAAACATTGCTTAATACGTGATTAACAAATATATACATTTTGAAATCATATGTTGGAAATCAAATGATTTCATCATGCCTGCCAAATAAAAATATGAGAAATGATGTTGGTGTCCACATACCAGAAGTGATTCCTGCAAAATTGAACATTTCAAAGTATTAAGCTATTTCAGGGTCATTTGATTAGTATGTGGGTCTTTTTGAATTATCAGTGGAGTCTTTGATGGAGGGGCCTTGAGATGTTCTTGCTGCCATGTACTACTTGTGGCTTGAAAACATCAAGCTGAAGAATTTGAACCTTGGTGTGAAAACTAAAAAATTTTGTTTAAAATATTTTGTTGTTTCTTGTTATTTGACTTTTCATGCTAATGTTTTTTGATATTGTTCTGGCTGCAGAACTGAGGATTGTCATTTGATCACTGATAAAGGGCTTGTTCACAAGCTTGCATTTAATTGCTTTTTCTTATTTACTTGACCACCAACATTAAGTACAGTTTATAAACCAAATTTAAATTTAGCCTGGAATTCTGCTGATTGTTATTTTAATTTAGAAATTGTTTATTAAAAATCCTATGTGGGTAACAAATGGATTCTAATAATCTTCCTTTCAATATATTTGACCTTCATTTAGTGTTTCACCATATTTGTATCAAAGTGTTGTCCACGCCCTCTATGGATTGATTTGATATTGAACCTGCCCCATTTCTAAAGGACTCTTCTTTTGAATGGAATGTAATGAAAAGTGAATGGAAATAAGAATTAAATTGAACAAACCAGTTCAATAATTGTATTGCGTTCCTACAGTTAGAGGATATGGATTCCAGGATTACAATGATATCACAAATGTTGCAATTTTCATTACTAAAGCTTTGGTATCTTGAAACACCTTATAGACTGATTTTGTGTAATTCTTGGATACTATTTGACCATAGTACAATGTATGAGTTCTATTTCTTATCCAAGAACTTGAATTCTGTTAAAAGTGAAGGCATTTTCTATCTTAAAATAAATAATTCTTTATTAAAAATTAATACTTACAATAATCGTTTTTTAATATATTATAATTTTTTGCAAAACTTTTACAAACTTTTCTTTTCATAATTTCAATTGATTAAATATTATATTATGTAATATATTATGGCACACTTTTCCAGTGTGAATGATGACTACTTGAAACCTTGAAAAAATTTAAATTGGAGGCAAACAAAGTCTGGTTTGAAAATTGATTGAAAAGTGATTTAACACCAGTTGTATGCAAGAGTCATTCGAGATTGACCATTTTGTTAACAAATTAAATATCACCTCATTTGGTAAAAGCGTGTGTTAAACTTTAACGTAAAGTCTCCGTTCACATTTATTTTGTTAACAAACTGTATTTGTCATTAAAGAGTCCGCTTGTGCATAATCGGTAAAATTTTATTTTCGCTTTTAGAATTAATTTTCCTCAGGTGAATTTTTTTTTAACTTCCATTCCTTTTTTTCAATCAGGTGCTAGCTTATAGTGATAGTTTAAAACGTTTTCCTTTAATTTATTTAAGTATAAAAGTATAATTTAAATATAAAAAGTCATTCACTTGAGCCATTGGAAACATTTCAGAGAACGTCGACAGATCGGATAATCCGCAGCTCCAATGGAGGATGGAGCAGGAAGAGATGATCAAGGAATACCTTAGCATGGCATACAAGGACCTCATGGTATGTCAGTTTGATGAAACAGTTTTAAGCTACTATCTTCATCCAGTCTTACCTTTATTAGATATTCTACCTGGACCGCTATTAATTCTAAAGGAATGTTACAGTAAAATAATTTGTGCCACCTATCTTATTGTTATCGCAAGCCGCTTTAGACCGAAATTCACAAACAAGTCGTAAGACATAAGGTTTAATGGCTACAAAGTTTGAGGCAAGTAAAAAGTTGGTAATAAAATAGCCCAACTAATAAATATGATAAATATGGTAAACTCTTTGGCTTAACACACTTAAAAGTGTAAAATTACATTTAGAAATGTAATTGATCACCTCTTCGAGCAGTTTTATTTATTCATTCACTGAAAGGCAACTACTGTCTTCCATTCACTTTCATAACCCTCGGTCAAAGTTGGTTGACCTACTTAAGGATTTTGATAAATCTGTAAGCAAGCATTTGTACAAGTTCTAATGGTATTAATTACAAACCTGCTATCACGCGTTAAGAAGAGTGAATCCGGTAGTTCTTCGCGACCACATCACACGATCTATTAACTGATATTGAAGTTAAAAATAAGGTTACTGTATTTGAAGGTCACAGCCTCTTCAACTATTTGTGCACAAACGTCGTTTGCAATCGTTGCACTTTCTAAGCAGAATTGAGCCTGTGCATACCTGGAGAGTGCGTTCCGTGTGTAAACTCACAAAAGTCATCTTCATATAATAATTTCCATGCAATGTAAGAATCTGATGAGAAGCATGCCATCCAGATCATCATATGATTGCAAGTTTTGGTTGTAGGCCTTCTATTTTCAAGGGTCTATGTAACTAATTACGACCTTATATAAGGACATCCGTTGGGACCCCTCATTCGGTTGAGCTTAGCTCTGACTGAGGTCTTGACATCTTCTAGTTGATTTCCTCCGACTTGCTGTTCTTATTCTGTTTTCATTTGTTTTTTTGGGAGGATCTCTGCCATGCAAAGAGAGGAGGTGAGGTTTTCGCACATCTTTCAATGGTTCCGTGAGATCTTCTAAGATCGGGAAGGCGACTCTTTTGAGGCGCTAACGTGTCGTATCAGGTGATCAAAATCTATTATAAATGGAGCACTTAGAATTGGTGCATAAGGATTGAAGAAGAAGTTTAGCTTCAAAAGTTTAGAAAATAAGTTAAAATGGTAAATAATAAAAAAAATGCATTTTAAACATTTCAGCTCAGAAAGAAATTTTGAGATAAATTCTTTCATTTTTCTAGCAAAAGAAAGAAATGTGTGGAGTGAAGCAGGAGAGACTGCGCATCGCCAGGGAAGAGTTGAATGCCAAGTTGGAGGCTCTAAACAGAGCCAGATCTTCTTCTGGCGATTGTGAGCGAAAGATTTTTGAGAACTGATAATTATTATTTTAAATGACCTTTATTTACTGCAATATATTTAGTGGAGAATTGATATAATTTCACCCTGTAATGAACAGCAATTGCCAAACTCCTGAGTGCTTTTGAAGAATGTTTGTAAAGTTTTGGTTTGGTCATTCATTTCTTAGCATAATTAATTACAAGAATGTATTTCTATTTATTCCCTCAGATTACTTTTCGATATAAATAACTTATTTTTTCCAGTGAACTCAGCCTTAGCCATCGGCAACGGCGGCATGCCCAGCAGCCTCGCCGGAAGCGGGAGGGTCTTCAGGCACGACCCGGAAGAGTTGAAAGCCGAGGTGGAAATGGTGAGGCAGAGGATCAAGAACCTGGTCCTGGAATTGGTCAGAATGAGATCAAGTGTTAACCAATCAGAGAAAGGCATTGGTGCATTGACCATGTAATTCTAGTTGTTAAAGTTTTCAAATACTTGATCCAGGCCATGCATTTTCAATTTAAATTTGACAAATGAAAGGATTGACCTCATGTTTTGTAGGTTATAGTTCATGAATTCATGTTTTGAACTTCCTGTTGTTGGTTGTGTGCAACAATATATTTTATTGTTGGTTGTTATTTTATGGCAGTTGCATGTATGTCAATTTAATGTTTGTCATCTTTAATTTAATTACAATTACTTGTTCTTGTAACCTAAATAATAACCCAGTAAGTAATAACTAATATACCAAATAAATTCTCACATAAGGATTCTTTCCTTTGAGTGTTAAATAAGTCAAGTTGCTTTGATAAATCATTTCCAGCATCGAGTGATTCAATATCAAGGTTATCTCATCGTGGAATGGATTAAATTCCTGGCAGTCAGTTTCGCAAAGTGGAAATGTTTTTTTACTTCCAGGGTGAACAAGATGATCTCTGATCGAGGCAGGGGGGAGATGTGGGTGAACGAGGCTGGAAAGATGGTGAGAGGAATTCGGGGAATGAATGCCTCCATAAAGGCAGGAGAAGAGAAGAGGAGAGAATTGATCAAGGTGCCATTTCAGTTTTTTTTTATCCAAAATACCTTTTTATTTTGGCATTGTTTAATTTTAAAATTTAGGATTAAGACCTATTTTCTCAGTTATTATGTGATGCCACCTGTGTTATAGTTTTTATAATTGCACTGTAGCTATAATTTTCATGCTAAATGTTGAGGCAATCCTAATAAATTAATGCTTTAAGCTTCTATAAACTTTAATTGATTTAAGCAGTTAATAATTTCATTAATAGTCTGTTGCTGATTTGAGTCAACACTTT
Organism: Hirudo medicinalis; assembly: GCA_011800805.1. Classification (NCBI taxonomy): domain Eukaryota; kingdom Metazoa; phylum Annelida; class Clitellata; order Hirudinida; family Hirudinidae; genus Hirudo; species Hirudo medicinalis. Next base: position 55,970 of record MPNW01000123.1, read on the forward strand.
TTGGCCACCAACTCCAATCTCCGGTCGATGCCATCGTCGGATCCCTCCTTCGCTTGTGCCGATTCTGCATCTCAGACGGAACTCTCGGGAGATGTTAGTGGGACTCTTTTTTCTTTGCCCGAATATTTTTTTCTCCAATTTGTATCTTTAATATCTCTTGTTGGTGGTGAAAGCCCGTCCCATTCTATGTTCACGAACACCCCATTAGTCTTTTTTTATTTGCGTTTATGTTATTGGCCTGGAATGATGTGAGTGGGATGAAAAATTGCAAAAGACATTCCTGCAGCTTAAATTTATTTTGCTTATTTACAAAATGACATCTAATGAATTGGACCATTTTTCAAGCTCAAAGAACACAGCATTACATGATTTGTCATTGTAATTATTTTGTTTTTTGTTACAGACAGCTGTAACATCTACATATTGAATTGCGTCTTACTTGTCTAAACTTGTAGAAAGCACTGTAAAGATAAACATTGTAAAACATACATTCAACTCTTTAATGGCTAAATTTATTCGCTGTAAATATTTGCTCACTCTTCGATCCTCTGTATTTTGAGTGGGATCCTCATTGTTTTCTATAATTGCAAGTTTGGACATTTAGCATCTTGCTCAGCCATTCTTCATGAAAAACGTTAAAAAGTATTCTTTACTCAATGACTCTGTTGGAGTCTGCGTTGTTACCGTGAGTTATTGGCGATGGCGGCAGTTTTAAAGTCGCGATTTGACGTTGTCGATGATGTTTATTATTACAACCATAAACATGTTTTTAGCTCTTTTGTATTGCAATTTCTAGGGTAACTTATTATTTCATTTGCAAAATGTTTTGTCAATTTTGATAGGAGGTTTTCATTGAAGGATGGTAAGAAGGCTTTGCTGGTTGTCACTTAATCCAACCACTGCTTTTTGTTACAAATTTCTATTTTCTTTTCTTCAGAATTGCTTTATAAGGATATGCTTTAAATAATTTTTGTGGGAAACTGGTTTCAATTTGTTCCAATAATTTTTCTAATTTTAGCCATTATATTTTCGTTGTTATGGAAATTTATTATAAGTTTTGCATCTTTCATTAATTTCTAACCCACACATTTTTGATTATTCAAAAATGATTGTCATTTTTTGTTCTAAAATTATTTAAATTTTATTTATATTTAATTGAGTAATATTTGGTGATAGAGATTCAGAAAGTAAATTCAACTACTGTATATAACAAATTTATGTTGTTGGTGACTTTGCATTTTTTTCATGAATTTATTGTATTTGTACTTAACCTGTCTTTTGATTTTCTCATGTATCTGTACAGGATTTAAAGGCACTTTTTAATCATTTAAATACCTCAGCTGCCATGGACGGCACTCCTCAGCCATAGAGGCTGGGTTGCAACATAAACACATTACAACAGTTTCCATTACATACAGGAATGTAACCCATTGAGTTGACCTGCATAGTGCATTAAAATTTAGAAAATAATTATAATAATAACTGGTACCTAATATTTTTATAAATTTGTTGTTAAACATTTTATTATATAATAATGTTATCACGTTATCATTAAAATTATCAGATGATTCTGCAATAAGCTTAACAAGTTGTTTTTGATGATATTATGCAGCTGTCGAAAAGGTACGGAATGCTTGCAAAGTTGAAATTGAATCACAACCAGAACAAGAAATGCATAGTGGAGCTTCTGGAGCAGCTGATCCAAGTTGAGAGTCAACTCATTCCCTGCAAGATCCAGTTTGATGCAAACAGGTTGTTTTCTTTTTCCTGTTCTCATTTTCAATGGTTTCAATAAATAGAACAGCTCTTCAAACTTCAATTGCTATTACCTTCAAGTGGTTTTTGTTGAGAGTTAATAATTGTCCTCATCAGCAAGTACAACACTTACTTAAGAAATGTTGAATGCTAATCATGTTTGCTCTGTTACCCAGTGGTACTCTCATTTGAAGTTTGTGAGATGGTTAGGTCACCTTTAATTACCTGAAAAGTATCCAGCCTGGTTATGGTACAGGTTTTTGAGATTTCAATTAGATCAGGAAGGTTTGCTTTAATTATTGCAGTTGTTATTGTAGAGGGTTTCTGAGTTGACTATTGAAGCACAAGGGACTCTAGCCATCAGAAGAATGAATGAGTTATGTGCTTTGTGACTTGACTTTATCGGTGAATGACTGAACGATGACTGAACGTGTAAGGAAAAGTATAAAACATGTTAAGAATCGATTAAGCCGAGTATAATGAAGTTAAGATATTAAAAATGAAACTCAAGGCCTGCTTGCAGGTTGCTTCTGATCGAGGAGAAGAACAAACTGCTGGAAGAGTTGAAAAAACAGCAACAATCTGCCAACTCTGAAGAGAGGATCAGGGACCTGGAAGAAGATCTTTACAAGGTCAAGGAAATTTTCAAGAAGGACATCCAGCTTGATAACCAAAGGTCTCAAATGCTCTTTGCATTTTCATATTTTATTCACACAAATTTACATGCATTTATTTGTAAACTTAAACAATTGCATTTATTTTGAATGATATGTGTAGGAAAATTAAGTAATAACTTATAAGAACAAATTATATCATAATATTTGCTGCAATTTAGTTTTGTCGTGATGGTATGATCTACCGAGTAATTTCAGCACCTGACGATGCTCACATTCCTGAGCTGCTTTTCCAATTAATCAATATTTTTCTTCTGGATACTTCACGTGCTAACCAATCTTCTGGCTTTAGCAGACGTTTGTTTGTTTGTTTCGAAGACAATTTATAAGCACATTAATATTTGCTTAAAAACTTAGTTTATGATGATGGTCATTAAGAATTAAGATTTACGTGGAAAACCTAACATAGCCTAACATATTGTTGCTATTGAAGGTCATACTGTTTGAATAATTATTGTTTTATTATGCCTATCATTGTATTGAAGGCTGAACCTCACCAAGAAAAAAGTAAAGTTGGAGGAGGAGTTGCTTTCCAGAGCTAAACTCGGTGCAAATCTCGAGATGCAAATCAAGAGGTTACATTTCATTCTACATCCACCATTTGAGAAGTGTTTAGTTTGGTCATTTACATGGATAAATAATATTTATCTAACCTATTTATGAACATGGGATCACATTAAATGGTATATCTGTCTATTGATAGCAATGATAGCATTGGTAGTTGTTAGATTATCATTTTCAAGTCATTTTCACCAATGATTGACCACTGATTAATTAATTACTTTAAATCTTGTTGTTATTTTTCTATTAACATTTGAAAAATGCTACATCTTTTAAATTGCATTACCAATGATAATATACACATATATTATATAAATTAGTGTAATGCCCTACGTTAGTGATATGAGACTTTCTTCTCTACTGTTTATAGCCTTCACCAGAGCATGAATTCCATCTCCAGCGGCTCCAGTCTCGGCTCTCTGGGGAGTCTCTCGGCCAGTAGCAGAGGATCCCAAAATTCTGTAGCACTCCACGATGTGTACTGCATGCAGGAGCTCAATAAAAGTCTACACCAGGTCTCATTAACATTATCTTCCTATATCTAGTTATCATGCTACTGCCCTCAGTAGCACCAATATCTGAAAAATTCTATTTGTTATCTTTGATACTAATGCTGATCAATAGAGAAACTCTTAATGGTTTTCTTTCAAATCAGACTCAGATGTCACCATGTTTAATCTGAATGTTACCAGGTGAACCTACCTGACCTCCACAACAGGATGGAAACAATCTTTCAAGACCAACTTCCTCAGCTAACACCATCTCAATCGTCAAGTCGCTCGCAACTAGGAAGTTCACTGTCGTTTGCCAACTCATCCAACTACATGTCCCAGATGGGTAGCGATGTCAATAGTCAATCCATCTCTGACATGGGAAGGGCAATTCCATCCTTCCAACAGTACCCCACAGTCCAGGAGGAAACAGAAGATGGAGATGAAGGTTTTGAAGGTCATTTGGAAGAGGAAGATGCAGAGAGAAGTGGAAGTTATTCTGGCCTCAGTCACAGAAGCATCTCAAAGCCTCCTCCATCATACGAAGACCACTTTCAAATGAACAATGGCATGCAGAAAGGGCAACAGTCCCTTGGGACCTGCCTCTATCAACAAGCATCTCATTCTCAGATTTGTGGTCAGCCCATTGCTTCCATCCCCGATGGAGTCTATCCAAATGTGAGTTTTCCTGTTGGAAAAAGTTACTGCTTATACGAGCAGCCACAGTATGGAAGATCTGCTTCACTTCTTCCAAAGCAAAATACTCACAATGCCCATTTACCACAAGCAAGCCAGAGGCAAGATTTTTACCAGCAACAATGTACCGCTCCGTGTGGAACACCCTTAGTTCAATTCCAGGCAGCACCGATGAGGAATTATTCTTCTGATGCACAGAATGACTTTTTTCCCATTACAGTCTCTGCAACTACTCCAGGTCATCAAAGTGGATGCCAAAAAATGTACAACAATGCATCATACCCCAATAATTTGCTCAGTTCCAACAGCCTGCCATCTTTGTTAAATGCCCCCTTAATGAACCCAATGACAGGTTGTGGTTCTGAGAGTCAGATATTCAGATCAGGAGTCATGGAAAGCACCTCCAATGGCTACGACCTCCAGCCTCCTTCTTACACCTCCAACAATGGAAGCAACCCTGACGTTGAGATGGCATTAATCGACACGACCAACGACCATCTCAAAACCGACAAGTTGCCCACTCTGAGTAGAAGTCTCTTGAGGGAGTTTGGAGTCAACAACGACGAAGGTGGCAGCGACTGCGACAGAGTGCAACAGCTCGCCGACATCCGATCCGTCCGCAACCTTCGGCAACGGTACTTCGGCGACGGCATTTGTCTCGAGCAAACCTCATTGGCCAAAAACTCGGACTCGTCTTCCGCGCAATCCGTGCCGACGTGCCACGTCGTGCCTCCCTCGAATGCCTTCTCGCCAAAGTCGAGCAGCACCTCGCACCTGCACAACTTGAATGAGGGTGCTCTGACTGCAAATTGCAACTATTCCCATTTTGTCAGCAACCCGAGCAGTCTTTCGTTGTCTTCCTCGTCTCTTGGGGAAGATGGATCGAACCTTGGTTCGGATAGTGGAGTGTTTGAGTCGGCAAGCAGGTATCGGTGTGGATATTTTCTGAGTTTTTGACTCGAAATAAAATTAATTAAAGATAGTTGGGAGAATTTGCAGATTGTATTAATTGCGATGTGGTTGCTCTGGTCACTTATTATACAAATTGTTACATTGTTTTTCACAGATGATGTTTATTTTTGTGCTTTGTATTTCGCAGGTTGAACAACGTGCTCTCTGCTCAGATCCACGTGCAATTAATGTGAGCAAAATGTGTTTGATGCGGTTACCGCCTTATCTTATTTATTGGATTGACTTCAATTTGTGACCAGCAACGTTACTAATTAAAACCTGTTGAACTTAAATGAACATTTCCAAAGTAAATTAATCAGTAAAATCAAAGTAATTAATCAAAGTAAATCAAAATCTGAATTAAAAAGGAAGATGAAACAATTTTTCCTGAACAAGTTCAAATTTGAACTTGTAATATCCTTTATCAGGTATGACTATGCCAAGCAGGAAATACTGGTGTGCATTGAAAGAACCAGGAACCTCAGTGCTGTTTCAATCCACAGCCTCAACGAAGTGTAAGATTCATTTATCGCCAAATGGATTTTCAGCTTTGAGCTTGAAGACACTTATTGTTTTGCTTTCTTAGTTTGTTGAGAACTATCATCAGGATGGATAGATAAATAAATTCTTCAGGACAACAGAATTTTGATGGCATTTAAATATTTAATTGCAAGACGTGCTCGGCTTCTCTCGAAGACCGTTGAATGTTTCTTATTAAAATTTTCACAGCGTTTTCAAGGTGTTCATACTTCCATCCACGACGAACTGCAATTCGTACGTCGAGGACACGGATCCGTCGTCACCGTTGCACTCTCTGCCCTCCTACTCCAACCTTGGGAAAGTTTTCCACTTCCCTGTGGAGTCGGAAAAAGTTCTCTCGAAAACCATCCAAGTGTATGTTTTACGACTTAAAGATTTAAACTCCTTGCACCAGAGGTCCTACTCCCGAGTGGAATCTGTGGTATGTTCAGCATCTTGTTTGTTCATTTTCTTCTGCGTGCTTCTACCATCACCATCATAGTAGCATCTCTGCAGTCATCATCACCTAACTTTTATTCATTTTCATCTGAAGAATTAATTGAAATAAAATAAATTTTTGGGCAGTTCATCCTAAATGAACTTTCATTGCCATCCCCTTTGACATTTTATCATCATCATCGTCGTCGTCGTCATCATTGATTTGGTTGTGAATGAAAGATGGATGGGATTTTACCTCCAAATGTTTCTGTTAACAGTGTGTGTAACTCATTCATTTGATTATGAACTGATTTTGTTTCTTAGCCATGCGTACGTGAATGGATGTGAGCACCACAAAGTAACCTGCAATATGCTTAAATCTGAGTTAAAACAGTTAGTTGCTTGTGTAATGATCATTTGCAATGATGTTTACATTTTAAAATAAGCGAAATTGGATTAAAGAAGGACATGTAGTAAATACCAGTATGGAAATATCTCTGTTGTGGTGATGGTATCTGCAATTGTTTGGCTCAAATAAACATCAAGTTGTTGATGTTATGAACAGTTGATTATGTGGGTTTAAGCCCAAGTCACAGGTTGTAATGACTGCACTTTGGCACAATTAATTTGAGCACTCTTGGTTATTGAAACACCGCTTATTTGTTACTCACTCATTTTAGATGATATTTGAGGGACATTTTGCACTTTTCAGCACATTTTCACTTTGATAAACCTAACAGCATCCACTTTTCTCAATCAAAAGAGAGACATTTTAAAGCTTTAAATTATTTCATGTTTCCTGTCCTTTTTGACAGGGAATGTCCTTAATAAGTCTGGCATCCTTCGACTTGAAATCATGCATTTCCAGTTGGTACAATATCCTCAGCTTCCAGTTCATGGATGTGGACACGAGCAAGTGCTTGCCACCTCCCATCCCTTCCTTGTCGCCCGAGGTTGGTAATAGCTTCCTTGAACCGGCTCCTTTGCCACTACCTTTTATTGACAATGCATCAATTAGTAATCAATTTTTATTGACATTGTGCTTACATTTGTAAATACTCATTGATTGGTGGGTCACGTTTAAATAATTTTACACTTGCAAATCAATGTTTGTCTTTAGATAGAGTCCAGTCTTCCACCAGTAGCTTATGGGCCTGTAAAAAGAGTTGTTGAGTTCAAGTAAGATCACTCAGCTTTTATTATTTTTGTATACAATTAATTTTGCGATTTGTTGCAATGAAATTGATAGCATTGTATTTCAAGACAACAACCATTAGTAATTCAGTTGGTCAATGTGGCAATGAGAGCAGTGTACAACATCTATTGAAATGCACTGGCAGTAACGTGTAAGGCTTAAATGGCATGTTTCGAATGTGACTCAGTACATTGTTAGATGTTATCCTGGTTCTTGAGTTATTTGCATTATTTCAACTTTTTATTTCTTCTTTTACATTGGAGGAGTCCAACCATTTGCCTGGTGAAAGATGAAAGCAGTGATGAGTCCACAGTTGCCTCGTCAAGGGCTTCAACTCTCACCAGGGCTGAAGGTTAAATTGATAATTATTACGATGCTGCTGCTGGTGATGGTGATGTTGATGATGATGTTAATTATAATAAGAATGAAACAAATTAGTGACTAATAGAGTTACAAACCTCATAAATGACTTCAGCATTAAAGTGTCACAAAAATGCTATTTATAGATCAAAGATCTCTGACTTTACATTCATAAAATTCTGATGTTTTAATGGTAAGAATTTCTTTTGCAGAGCTCGAAGATGTCAATAAGAACAGGACAAAAGCCATTCCACATTTATCTCCCAACCCCAACTCTAAGGTGTGTTGTTAAGTTTTTTTGAAGGTAATCCACAAGTCAGATGACAGTATGAGTTCAATGAGCATACCAGCATTTTTTCATTTTACTACATGTTTTGTGAAATGCTCCAAAGGCTCAACGCATCAACATGAATTATGACTTGGATGAACCAAATGAGGAAGGTCAGCAGATGTCACCAATTCTGTGTGACAAGGAGACAAACACTGATGCCCAGAAAGCTGCTCTGTGCAATTCCTCAACCCCTTATTTTATGAGGAAGCCCATTGCCCCAGGTTCAAAGTTCAATAGGGAGATTGCCATCAGAAGGTGGCAGACTTTTTCCCCAACAGCTGTTCCTTCAGAGGAGGAGGATCATAACCACAAGGCAAAATAATTTAAATGATTTTAATGATTTACGTGTTTGTAATATTTTCGTAATGAATACATAATTATTGTTCTCGTAATGATGGCGTTCATTCTTTTTTATTACTGCAGTTGAGCAGAAGTGGCAGTGACAGTTCTGTAAGACGAAAGAACTCCCACTTTGATAGACAGGCCACCCACAGGCAAAGCATTCGACTGAAAATAGTGAATTCTGTTTTTATTTACTAAACTTTTGTTTTCGAGTATTTTCTTTGACATGTCTTCACTGTTGCTCCCCTGTTGTTTCATGCTTCTTTCAATTTCATTTCCATACGTTTTTTCATGTCATTTGCTGCATTCGAGAGCAAAATCAATATATTTTAGTGAAGGTGATGCCTTCTTCTGTTGTTGATGTTATCAAGTCATTAGTTAATATTGTATGAATTGCTTGTTTGTTTATGTTCCTAGTTATCACTTAACAGCCTTTGCTGACCTCAAGAAAGCAAGCAGGGGTGTTGAATTTATCGAAGAATCGGACTTCTGTCGACCTGATGCTGGACTATCAGGCGTACAAAACCAAACTGGAAAACTTAACCAAGGAGATCACGGCCCTCCAAACAATCAAGAATAAACTGAAAGAAGCCAAAGGAAGAGGTTTTTAAGTGCTTCTTTTGATCTTAAAAGCTCCTTGCAATTGTTGTGAAAACATGCGACGTAACAAGTGAATGAAATTTTAACACCTCTTCATATTAAAACAGGTGAAACTGAGCCTTCATGGTTGCTGGAGAATGAGGAATTGCAGGCACTGCTCCTGGAGACTTCTGGAACATTCCGTGAAAAGGCATGTGACAGGAAGAAATTGTCGGACGTGACTGATCTGGCAGACAGAAAGATAAGAAAAGTAAAGATGGAGATGTTGAGTCTTCGTGCAAGAAAGAGCATCATTGAAATTGACAGGATGGTCTTCAAGTTGGTCAAAAAATTTGTTTTTTTAGTTTGGTTCAAAAAAGACTTAAATGAAAAGTAATGAAAAAAATTATTATGTAAAAATTATTAAAAAGCCCGTCCGGTTTTTTATACCAAAGTCGGAATTGCATTCCATAAATTGACCGTCTCAAACTCAACTTGAGCATCAAAAACATACAGGAAGAAAATGGATTTCTTTGCATCTCCTGATGACAATCTGTCCTTCCTCGATCAAGTGGAGTCAGAGATTGATGATATTGATGGCAAAGATGGTGAAGAGGACAACAGTCCAGGAAGTGGTGAGTTGAGAGCAGAAGCCAAGAGTGTGCCTCTGAGTATTAAACCGTCCAACCCCAATAACAATGACGATGCAGACGACTTTCAAAATATGATATTTTAAATGTCTTGTGCATCGACAAGCTCATTATTTAGTTATTCTTTCGTGGTAGTGGGTTTATGTCGTGCCTGAAATTGCTTTCAGAAATTATTTTTAAATTTCAAAGTGCTCAAATTCTCATTCTTCGTGGACATGACGTGCCAGCAGTTGCGCTCTTAAATTTGACTTAATTCCGTGGCTCGTTCGCATGCGAAGAGTGCCTTCGATTTGATGCTTTTTGATGCTTGAAACTTGTGTTTTATGCATCTCTTCTGAATTGCTTTCTTGAAAGAAACAAGCTTCTTTTTAGAGTCCATGCATTTATTTGCCAACGAGACTTCCATCCATCCGTGTACAATACGATCGACCGTTCAAGCGAGTGCTGTCGTTTTTATTCTTATCAAAAATCTATTCAAATGACTTTTAAGCATTGGAACCAACAGTGATGTTGATGAATTACTTATTCTGATTTCATTATTTGTGCAATCTGCTTAACTTATGGTGACAGTAATTATGTTAGAATTACAGAGAGTTGGAGCAAATGTTAATTTGTAAATATTCATTAATGTTATTTAAGTAATTTGTAAATGACTTGTCTATTGATGATTTGACATTTTGGTTGAGAGACTTGTGATACAATCTTACTTTGCATTAAGCAAACCTTTGTTACTCCTCTTTTGTTGTTGTCAACACTATGTTGTATCAATATATATTTTAGCCAATTTGTTTTATTTCCTGTTGTTCTTTGCTCTAGAAAACTTGATGCTCCACTTTCAGGTTTAATTCGTGTGTGAAGGGTATAAATAGCAAGACCTCCAAACTGAAATATTGATTAGAAACTTACACTTCTATTGGAACACCTCATTTGGGAGTCACAGTTGTTGTTGCAAAGGGCTTTAACTTTTGTTAGAATGAATTCTCTGTTAATTGTTGTGTTTCAATGAATATTGATTCCCCTAATGACTTGTTTTCATTTTAATACTGCTTCTGATTAGGACTTTGTTGACATGGAAATACTATTTTTAGCATTTCCTTTTATTTTGTTTTATTTCAATTTGTTTCCTTAAGGACTGATTCTGATTATTACTGTTTGAGTTAGTTACTTTGTGCTTCAAGGCGACCAAGTATTAAGTAAGTATGAGTTGTGGGTACATCACTGCTTGTGTGCATCTCTGAAGGTGGAGTTTTTCATTTTGGCTGTCTGATGACGTGTATAGATGTGAATTGTGTATTTAGCCTGTCATAAAGTGACTTTGTAACTCATAATGTTAAATTGCATGGTCTTGAATTTTGAAGGATCTGTTTGCATTTAAAACCAATGACATGGAGCTCAGATGCTTCTAGGTGGTTCTTGTAGACTGGAATGTTGTGGTTGCACAAAGAGATATCATTAGCACTTTTGATTGACTCTGGTATGTTGTGATTAAATTTATTTCACTTGATTAAATGCATCTCAATGTTTGATCCTTGTTTTCTTGATCCTTTTCTTTAATAAGGAGACAGAAGTAACAAATGCCACTTTATTAAAGTTATTCTAAATTTTATCAAAAATCCAGCAAGCAAATCCTGAAACTATAAAATTTACATAAAAAGTTCTTGAATTGATGTACAATGCTCATCAAGGCCAGAATTACTCAAATTGTTAATGTCGCATGCAACAAGCTGGGATCGGCGAATTATGGTGACTAGAAAGCTTTTGGAGCTGCATTTAAGTCCATGAAATAGCTTTTTGAGGTGAGCTTCAATCCAAAGAACTGTTGTTCCTAGATGACTGCAGTCTGTTACCTGAAGGATGAGAGATTCAAATGAAGAGTTAACAACCTTCAGTCTTAACTCTCAGTGATAACTTAACCAATTTCAGATGGTGCCTTAAAGTTCCATTAACAAAATAATGGCCTGCCAACTATGGTGTGTGTAAAAAGATTACAAACACCTCTTATTTTAGCATAATTCCTAAAGTATTGAACTGATCAAAACCCAACTTTGAACTATATAAATATATATATATGTATGTATATATCCATTAGCAAATTTTTACAAGCTTCTTCAAAAGAACCACATTATAATGCTTTGCAAAATTATGTAAATGGTATTTTTGCTTAATATTTATAAACATTATGTTTATCATGGATAGAACTAGCTGGAATGTCAGCTGAACAGAAAGCTGAAAATTTCAGTCTTCAGCACAAAAACTTTCCCTCTTAAAATGGTTGCAATGCAATTGAATAGAAATGTTCATGTTGATTCTACATTTTACAAGATTCAAAATGCAAAAATGGTGGATGCATGCATGGAAGACCTCAAAAACTCACACCACAGATTCAAGAAAGACTCTTTCCGAAACCTTCGGGGAAAATGTTTCAGCAGATCAAATTATAGCAAGCTTGAAATTTGATGCAAGTAGAACATCCACAACCACTTGATTAATAGTGGAATATTTAAATATGAGGAACGTTTGAAGGCCTTGAACATCAAATAAAGATACAAAAAAGTGTCAAGGGCCAACGAAATGGTCATCTTCAGATCTGCTTTGAACCAAAATATTTTGATCTGGATGGAAGTATCTGCTACCAAAGCTATTTCCTCAACTTAAATGGGAAAATGAGTCAAATTTTGGCAAGCATCAAAGAGGAAACTTGCTTGTAGTTCAGGGTTGAATGTTTTAAAAATCACAATGCTTTTTTAGCCTAAAAGAAAAAATTTTTACGAATTATGCTGAAACATCGGATAGGCCCTTGTCTCCATTTGCTAAGAATAAATTTGGAGATAACCAAATTGAATGTAATGTATCAATAAAAGATGGGTCTTTTGTATTAAACTCAACTTCAAGAGCAACATAAACTTGATTTTATTTCGACAACTATTTGATGCAGACAATGTGACAATTACCAACAGCAGTCCATCCTGGTACTGTACGTCACAACAATAACTTTGCATTTCAGAAAGGTAACCCATCTGTAAACCTCTCCAAGTTGTACAGAAGAAGTTTTCAGCTATGAAACTCAATGTTATGAGTTTATCACCAATATCCCCAGACCTCAACCTATCAATAATTGAAAATGTTCGGGGAATGATCCCCAATGAAATACATGGAGGTTGAAATGCATATTTTTAAAAAAGGAGAGCTGGAAGAGGCCATAATGAAGGCATGGAATGACCTGGAGAATTATTAGTTTGGGCAATTGTTAAATTAATGAAATAAATGTCTGTAGATATTTTAAATAATAGGGGTGAGTCATTAAACACTAAAAATGTTGTTTGAATAAAATTAAAATGTAATTATTTGATAATCTGACCATACATCGAATTTCTCCAAAGTGTCTATAACCTTTTCCCATGGCCGAAATAGGACATTTTGATGAATTTGCAAGCATCAATTATTCAATCATAACATCAAAATATACATATTAAATCCAAATTTGGCTTTGATCAGTCCAATATTTTATGAGTTATGCTAAAATAAAGGGGTGTTTGTGACCTTTTTACATGCACTGTATTCCCCTAAAGCACTGGATTGGACACAAAGGATTGGTGTGGTGCTAATTGTTTATCGTTAAATGTCAAGAAAACGGTTTATATGATATTCCATGGCTCTAGAAAAAAATTATCCCTCGACGACCTCTCTATTTGTATCGCTGGTTCTCCTGTGTCTNTCACATGTTGCCCACCCTATTCCATCCGTTATTCTCAAAAACATCATCTGTCCATTCCTATAATGTGCGTTCATCTCAAAAATATAGACCTGTTTTCGCTAAATCCAATATTAAACGTCGCTCAATTCTTTAGCTGGGACCAAAAATATATACAAAAATTCCAACATTGATTACTGATCAGCCAAACCTATACGCATTTAAACGTCTATATAAACAATTCATAATTGACTCACCAATATTTCAATAATTTAATGTGTTCCAATTTAGTTTATCTAAATTTATCTACATCTACTTAAATTCATGTTTCATATTGGTCATCCGTTAGCGGGAATTCTCCCTTAGGGTGTTCTTGCCATCACTTTAGTCAAGTAGTTGTGAGACATTATGAGAGTGCATTTGTATCTTTTTTTTGTATTGCTTTAATTTATTGTCTAATGTTCACTCTCTTAAATTTTTTTTGTATGTTTGTTTTTCTTTCTCTGTAATAAATGAAGTGTTGAATTTGAAAAGCACAACTGCAAAAGAGTACGAGAGATTGAGCTATAAATTCCTCATGTGCCAATAACATGATATAAGGTGCCAATTAATTCACTGTTGAACAATTTCCCCAATACATCTAATTTTATAAGTACTTGTTTGGCTAAGTTGGAAATTCACAGATCATAAACTTAGAAAACCAGCATCACCAACCTCTCCTAATGCGACTGAGAGAGGAAAAGAGCCTGAACATGAATTCTGCAGGCACTGTCACAGTTCCCTTGGTCTCTTCTAACATGACCTCATTCCTGTTCATGACCTTTGTAGCAATTGTCACAGATTAGGGTTCATTTAGAGATGATAAAATAAAATACATTTATATTTTTAAACATTCAAGTAAAATTGTCTGGAATGCATATTTCCTTCAGGTAAAGTTTAATCTAAAGATTGATTATTCTAAAGGTAGAAAAACAAGGAACCTAGAAATCAAATTTATATACAGATTTTTTTGACAGGTACAAGACTATGAGATAAAAGGTTGCAGAAGAATGCCTGGATCTAAGTGAATGGTCTCTATGAAGCATGAGGCTTTGGGTGAACTCTTTTCATTGGTTCAAATGTGTTTTCTCTGCAGAGGACAGTATGCAGGTTTATTCAAATCTGTGTTCTAAGAAGTGATTTTATCTCAGAAGTGCCTTGAAAAAGAATAAATCTCTTACAAAGTATTAAAAGGAACATTTAGGACTTACTGCAATAAGTAAAACTTTACCATGAAAGCCTGAGCAATGCATCAGTAAAATGTGAAACCACCTGATAAGCTTCATTTTGATTGAAGGCAGGACATTCAGACACTGGCATCCAAATCTTCACATCGTAATCAATTCCACTCGAGGCTAAAACTGCAAAAGATCTCAAAATTCTCATCACCACAGGTGAAGTGATTATATGTAAATATAGTCAAAATAAATGGCTTTAAAATATGTCCAAACAAATAGCTTTAAAATATGTCCAAACAAATATCTTAAACTGGCTAAACAAAGAATTGCCTGGAAGAGAAGGGTGTGGTTGAAGGCAGTTGACCACATGGTTGTCTCCCTCCAAAAACATGACAAGTTCTGTTGTGTCTTTATCCCAGACAAAGATGTGGCCACAGTCTGAACCACTCATGACATACTTGGAGCCCCAAAATGAGGCTTTTTTAATCTATGAGAGAATCAAAAGATATTTACAATAGTTTATCAGTTTTTTTTTTGCTAATTTAATTATTAGCAATTTAATATTTACAACCAATTCTTACTGACCAATGTCCTAGAATTTCTGTGTCCTTTATAACATTTTGTCACAGCAGGTCTGTAAGAGGAGGCATCACACTCTTGAGAATCCTCCTCCTCATCATCATCACTTCTATCAGCAACAACATCACTATCTCTTTTCTCTCCACGCAATTTATCATCCTTGCCTCTGAACCGACTGCTGAAGAATGCCTGGATGGTTTTTGCTGCCTTATCCCTGACGCTGACAGAAATGTTTTTCTGATGTTTGATCAAACTAATGTTGCATGTAAAAGGAGGAAATCATAAAATTAAACTTGAGTTAAGGATGTATTTGAGCAGACATTACAGAGTTTACATAGACAGACATTACATAGTATTGTCATTGTCAATTTTTGGGAAATGTAATTATGCAACTATTGCAACAAAATTTACCTGCCAGCAGAAGAAACAGGAGATATGAATATTGCTGGTCTGGATGGCCCAGCAGTTGATGTCGTGTCACTTTGTTGTTGTTGCTTTTTGGAAACATCTTCAAGAAATGAAACAGACTGAGATATATTTTCAAGTGGGTCACCATCTCTCTCATCATTTGAAGTCCCCACTCTTCTCATACCACTGAGATCATTACCATCCTCATCATAAATATTTTGATCAGGTGTAACTTCATCGGATCTGCCGGACTTTTGTCCAAAATCACTTGGGACCCGATAGTTCTTCCTTCTCTGGACAACTTTTATTATTGGTTCTTCTTGGACCAATGCAGAAGTCAAACTTTCAGAAGTTTCATTTTGTAAATCACAACTTGCCCCTTGCAGCTGTGGCTTTTCAGTGCTTGAGCTTGCAGTTGATGCCATGTCAATGTTTCCAATGACATTTTCCTCTACTCTATCATTATCATCGTTGTTGCCAGCATCATTGTTGTACTCATCAGATTCATCATCACCATCATCATCATCATCATCATTGTTGTTCTCAATTTCCATGTCAGCTGCTTCATTGCTTGCACTGGCATCATTGTCATCATTGGAATCATGCACAAGGTTCCGTTCCAACCAACGAGTCATGAGGTTTGACATTCTTTCCATCACTGAAGCGACTCCTGAAAGCAAAGGAATGAAATCACTAAATACAGATAAAACAAATAAAACATGTCGTGTAATCTCATTTTTGTTGATGTTATGACTGCACAGAAATTATGTGAACCCACCCGAACTCTGCTCCCCTGTCGGTTTTTCTTTTTTAGGTCTTGCCTGTGGGCCAGTGTCGGACCAATCACCTCTGAGGCGAAGTCTCTTAATAGGCAGCTGTTTGGACACCCCCGCGATAAAAGGGTTTCCATGCACTGTTTTGCCTCTAGCTTGAGCTTGTTCAGATGGTGGAGAAGAAGATGACGAAGATGAGGATTGAGGTGATGATGGCAAAGAAGGTGAAGCTTTGAACTTATCTGAACCAAGAACCAAACTGGGCTCAGAAGGAGCTGGTTCATTTCTTTTCTATAAAAATTAAATCTCACTAAAATAACAGATGAAAATGAATTTTATCTCACCACAATACCAGAGGTGTCTTGAGCAAGGATTTAAATCTTCTACCATCCTTCTGCATTGTAAATAATTGCACTCAGCATTAACTTTAGCAAATTTTAAAATAACAGACATAAAAGTAACTGAGGGTCCAACTGCAACAGTTGTCCAAATAACGAAACAATTAATTGAAGTTTTCAAGAGTGAAATTATTTGATTAGTGAATAAGAATTAATTTATAGTTATACAAACTCCTACCTTAAAGTCGAACAAATACAGGTGTTCGGACGAGTAACTGACCAGCAACTCGGTGCCATCACCTCCATAGAGCAGTGAGGTGATTCGATGATGTTGATTGTCCAGCTGAGGACATGTGAACTTCAACAGGCAGGATTCTTTCATAGTTCTCCCATTACCTAGATTTAGAGATTGAAATTAATTAAATGATGCATTTTCTATAAAATCCTGTTTAATCTTTAAAGACATTTAAACATCAAAAAAGTTTATCATTTAAAAATGTTCTCATGAACCAACTGGCAGGGCTGATGAACCTCCTATCAAAAATTCTGACGGTGCTGTCAGAACAACCCGCAGCAAATTCAAACGGCCGAGTCGGATGGAGGGACATGGACATGACAGGTCTGCTGCAGTTCACAAGAATGTCCTGATGCAAGACATGCACAATAAAATGGAAAATTTTGTAATTAAATAAATAAATAAAACTAATAAATGGGAAACAATAATTAATGTCAACAATAACAACTTCAGAGCATTCCTCCTTGTTGCAGCTGCTTTTGATCCTCAAATCAAACCACCTGATTGTTCGGTCTTCTCCGCACGACATGAACACAAAAGGGTCGTTTGGGATGGTTGCCAACTTCAAATGAATGGTGGAGTTGACATTTAGTTCATCTTAACAATTATTTTGAAATGACCATCTGCTATTAATAATTATAAGGAGGTCATAATAAAGATTTTTATTTCAGAAATGACCCATAAAAGGACCTCATAAGCAGCTCCAGTGTGACAATTAAACCCAAATGAAATTCCTTTGTCCTCTCTATCAAAGTATGTGTGGAATATGTGACCAGCAGCTGAGGAAGATACCACCTATTTGCATATTTACATTGGAATTTTATAAGAGTATTTTGATGTAAATAGTGTTGTAGTTTATCAAGTAGTGTAGCATCATCTGGTAATGTTAAATTTACCTGTTCATTTTGTGAATGGGGAAGGAACTTTGCACAAAATATGTTGGTTGGATGTTTTGTTTTGTGTGACAAGACAACCTGCAGAAATAAATGTATTACATGTATTTAAAGCAAATCATGCAACTTGTATTACAAAAGAAATCTTCCTAGCCTTGCCATTGAAAGGATCAAGCACAACTAAACGAAGATCATCAGAGCCTGAAAGAATGTAGCTTCCAGAATCATCCCACGCAATTGTATTTACCTTTTTTGCATAAGAAAAAATTGTCCAGTTCATTGGTACTTTTCCAATGATTTTTAAATTACACAAATCTTACACATCCTCTATGTACTCTGTGGCAATCGGTGAGTTTAAGTCTTTGAACGAAACTCAAATTGTCTGAAATTGAATTACCGCTTTTTGGTTATGCTATAGAACTATTACATGTCCAAACTGCTTGATTAGTATCATCTTGGTCAAGCGACCCACCAACTACCTTTAGTTCTTGCGTTGAAGCGAAAAGTAGAGTTTTTCACATAATACAGTTCTTTCAGCTCTGCCAAAAAATTGCTTTTCATGTCTTTCTATAAACAGTCGAGCAGCTGATAAACATTACCACCGATCACAAAATAAAGACATATTGTCTTGATTAAGTAATATTTCCAATGATCATGCCTGCTTCGGAAATCTTATATTATTCATAACTATTACCCACTTTAGCAAATGAACCAGTGAAACTGATTTTCCTTGAACATATCCATGGTGTCAAACCGCACTGTTTATTGATAAAAATAAAATGCAATATAAATTTGAAACATTTTTGCACCGGTAAAAATAACAATCATTGTAGTTTGAATAAAGAAAATCTAAACATATCGTAATCTTTGTTGTTAAATGCTCAGACCGAGTGGTAGATCTTGTCTGCCGATGGGGGTATTGGGAACAGATGATACGAATGTTTATGCAAATGATTTTTTTTGCATATGTTATGTTTTAATTAATCGGTTGCCGAATGAATGGTAATGGTCAGAAACAGAGGTTGCTCTGAATCAATGACAAATGCTTAGTAATGACAACGACAGTAAGTGACTCAAGTACATATTAAACTAGAAAATGGGCGGATGTTTAAGAAAAGGCTCCTCCAATTCTGTTCACGACTCGGAACACCTTCACAAAGGCACCCCTAGTGTGTGCACCAGACAATCTCCCAGTCCCATTGATCTAAACTTCACTCATAGGTTTATTAACTGTGGCTTGGAATCAATTTCTCCATTGGATGGGGTTCAGTATAGCGTTGATCCCATTATACAACCAGTGGTAATAAGAGCTCCCATTGTTAAAGTTTGCCGGGCACTCTATGATTTTGCTGGCAGAGCCCCAGCCGACCTCCCATTCCAGAAAGGTGATGAACTTGGTCTGCTGAGGGACGTGGGAGGTGGATGGTGGCTTGCAAGGCATTTGAAATACAATGTTGAGGGCCTCATTCCATCTAATTTTGTTGAGGAAATCAAGCCAAATGAACCGTGAGTTTCATAATGGGTCTTTAGGAAGTTCTTGTGTTATTCTTCACTTAGTTACTAGTTTTAATTTTGATTTAACCAGGTGGTATTTTGGTCGAATCAAACGAATAGAAGCAGAGGAATTGCTCATGAAAAATGTTAATAGTGTCGGGTCATTTCTTGTCAGGGAAAGTGAAAGTCGGCCAAATGACTTCTCTCTCTCTGGTGAGATGAATTTTTCTTTTACCTAATTTCACTTGTAATAATATTATTAAATATTTAAATCTAATTATATAATTCATCATGTTAACATAGATCTTAGGATTTGTTAATGTCTTGATATGTGATTCACAATCAACAATAACATCTATGGATTTCAGTCAGGGATGCCAGGTCTATAAAGCACTACAGGATACAATGCATCAATGGGATTGGATATTACATAGCCCCAAATATAATCTTCCCTTCTCTTTGCCACCTCATCGAAGGGTACATCACACATCCCATGAGTCTCTGCACTCCTCTGACAAAACCCTGCATTGTGGTCGGTGATTAAGTCCTTCGTTGGAAATTCAATTTGTTATTGTTAACAGGATACAATTGGGAATGGCTTTCTTGATGATCAATCTTTATTTTGAGATTTTTACTTTTGTAATAAATAAATTGTAAATAAAAGAGCACAAAAAAATAATTATCTTTATTTTGAGATAATCTTTTTGTGCTCTTTTAATATCTCAAAATAAAGATAATTATTTTTTTGTGCTCTTTTATTTACAATTTATTTATTACAAAAGTGCTACTGAAAGATTTGAACATATTATTTCTAACTAGGTTTTATCAGATTAATTAATATTGTTGCATCTTTCTGATTCTGTGTTGATTGCTTGACTAATGATAATTATTACAGCTGGATTATAACGTCTGGAAGTTTGTTTCATGAGTTTACTGGAAATTACAAATTTTTCAGTCGACAAACGAACAGAATGATGAGGAGTCGAGGTTCCATGACATTTGGGAAATTCCTAAATCATCAATCCAGCTTGTCTGCAAGATTGGACAAGGTCAGTTCGGGGATGTTTACGAGGGGCTCTGGAACGACAGCATCCGGGTGGCCATAAAAACACTCAAGTGCAGTGAGTTCTTATTGACTCCTTCTTCCTGCTTTGCGATGTTGTTGCAGATATTAAACTCATTCTTTCATCAGAGAATTTAATTCAGTAAAATGCCTCCTTCAACCATGGAATGTCTACGAAATGCTTTTAATTCGTGCCTTTAGCTTCAGAGAAAGTCGGTTGCAGTGACTTCTTGGCTGAAGCTCAAATAATGAAGAAGTTACGACACCCTCACCTCATCCAGCTTTATGCAATTTGCACAGAATCCAAGCCATTTTTCATCATCACTGAGCTCATGTCGAGAGGAAATCTACTCACTTATCTCAGAGGTTTGCTTACATGAGATGGCCATTAGTATTTTTGATGCTTATTGTGTAATTATAATTACTTTACCATCTGCAATAGTTGTAGTATTCCATGAACTTATTCAGTCAAAGTTCATGTCTGTTTGCATCAACCCTTCTAAATTTTTATCTAAATGTAAAATGCTATAATTAATTTACAAGTCCTAAGTAATTACCATTGATATTTCTATCTGAAATTGTATTCAATATTACATATGAATTTAATTGATAGTTTTAATATCCCTACAGTCGAAAAACCATACCTGCATCTCTTTGATCTTGTCAGTTTTGCCTGTCAGGTGGCTTCTGGCATGGCTTATTTGGAATCTCAGGGTTACATCCACAGAGATCTTGCTGCCAGAAATGTCCTGGTCAATGGACTCAATGTTGTTAAAGTGGCTGATTTTGGTTTGGCCAGAGTTGTCAAGGTGATTCATCACATTAAGTTATTAGTATTGTTTTGTTTGCTAGAGCAGGTCAGGAAAATTCATCGAATTGAAAATTTGTTGTGGGAAAATTCATCATCTAAAAATTTTTAGGATTCCAGCTGCCTTCCCTTAGTTTCTGTTGCCCCTCCCTAGACTTTTCAGGTTGGCATTTAATATAAAAAAAAGTGAAAGAAATTGGCACTGTTTGAGAATCAGTTATCAAGAAGCTGCTTCGGTCACTTTGAACACTGTGACAAATATAACCAAGTGGCTCGACTTCTTTTTCATGCTTGTTTGCTCAAGATATCATTTCAAGTTTGAAAAAGCAATTTCAGGAAGATTTCTTTGACCTATTTCGTCAAAATAAGACTTCAAAAATCCTTTTGACTCTCAGTGAAGATTTAATTCCTGACTTACAAATGGAAGTCATCGATTTGCAATATAGTAACAAATAATTGTAATTGATGAAGGAAATTTGATTGAATTCTGCAAATGCCTTCCATGTAACGAATTTGTTCATTTAAACAAGTTTGCTCGTGAATTCATATCAGGATTTGTGTGAGAAGAAATTTTCAACGTTTTCTGTGAAATCTTGCTATTGATCAGCATTACCTGATGAATATTTAAAATTCTTAGTTATTATAGGAACCACAGACTTTGAATAATATTAATAATAATAATAGTTAATTCATAATGCGCCATCAGATGTATATACATAATGTATGTACATAATGTAGCATCAGAGGCATGTTAACTAAAGTAATTTTGTTGCAACAGTTAAAAACCACTTTAATTGTTATCGATATTCTGCAACCTGCATTCTGCTTTGCTTTTCTTAGTTACTCCTCAACAAACAGCCTGTTATTCATTCACTGCATTTTAGCAAATTTAATTTCCTGTACTTTTGGCCCGCCAAGATTCCATGTGTCAGCAATGTGGCCCTCGGCTAAAAAAAACTTTGGAGACCCATGATGTATTCTGTTAACTTTTTCATTAACTTGCTGGTTCTACATTCACTTGCACTTGTTATTGCTCCAGTTATTAGAAATCTTAGTGTTGGATTCGCAAACATTTTGGTGATCTTACTTTAAATAAGATCTTTAAACTTGCATGATTATTGGAGATTCACTTTGAAAGCTCTGATTAATGCATGTAATAAACAAGTTAATCAATTTTTACATCAATGTTATTTCCCAAAAACTATGGATAAATGTACTTTTTTCTGGAAAACCGTATTCTAAAGGGCATATAATTATTATTCTATATGTATAGCAATTTATTTTCTCCTAAGAAATTTTTAGACGACGAATTTTCTGTGACCCAGATATTACAGAATTTATCATGTGATTTTTATCTAGGGCAGTGATTATGAGGCAAGGGCAGGAGCTCGATTTCCGATCAAATGGACGGCTCCCGAGGCCATCAGGTTCAACAGGTTTTCCACTGAATCTGATGTCTGGTCATTTGGAGTTCTACTCATGGAAATTATTACTTTTGGAGAGGAACCATACAAAGGTGTAATGATGATTAAGATAAAAAAAAACATGCTAAATATATATGACCTTATTTAAAATCAGAATAAATTTTATTAGTTTACACTTCTCTGTTAGTTGCATTTCATCGATAAGTTTGTGATGTTGCAGGTATGCCGAATGCTCAGGTATTGGAATTGCTTGGAAAAGGTTACAGGATGCCAAAACCTGAAAGCTGTCCCGACCAACTTTACGAAGTGATGCTAGCCTGTTGGGATGCCGAGCAATCACTTAGGCCCACATTCAATAGGCTTGAGTGGACTCTTTCAGAATTTGCTGAACAACAGACCTAGCTGGACAATGTCATTGCTAATATTTGTGTTGATATTTTGGCTCGTGTGTGGCTTTCCATCTTGATGGATAATACTCAGCTTGAAGTGAAATATTGCAGAGTTTGCAATCTGTGCTCTTCTCATTCAATGTTTTATCGTGTAAGCATTATTACTTTAAGGTATTTTGGGTTTGCTCTTCATTTATGTGTTCTTCCTTTTTATTAACTTTTAGTCAGATTTAAGGTATTTTGCTTCTAGTTAAAATTCGTTGCCAAATATGATTTGAATTTGTTTTGTCAATTGAATCATGAATGTAACTTTTTGATTTGTTTATTCATGTGGTTTATGCCTTCATGTCTTCACAATCTTTATCCATTTATCAGTCGAAGCACCACACAATGCACGTTCCAATGCCTTTAGTATGCCAAGTGTTTCTTTTGAGCAGTGATCAGTATTTTTTGTACCTCGAGTCACTTTTAAATGCCTAAACAATTTTGACTTCTTAAAGATTGATGTGCCTTAATGTATCTAGCAATGATGGATGATTCCAAGGGATTGTTTTTGTTTTTGAGGATTTTTGTTGTTAGATCTATTATCCTGATTCATTGCATTTAAGGTTGGACTTTTGATAATATTCCACTTCTTGGTTATAATTTACAGTGTTTTCTTTTCAAGCAGAGGAATTGAAGCAGGAAGATTCTTTTGTGCCTGCAATTTATTTTTCTAAAATTCAAGAAGTTTGATGATTATTTTATTGATCTTTCATTAAAGATTTGCACAAAGGAATCTTAAAATTTTGTGGATTAAAACGAACATCAGTTGCACGAGACAGAATCTCGAACTACTATTGTATGACAACATAAAACCAGCTAAATGCGACAAAGCTGTAGATTGTGAGTGTTAAGTTTGGCTATTTCGTGAGGTAATTCGTAAAATTTGCTTTTGAAGGGATCAACTCTTCGAGTTGGTCTAGCACTCATTAAGTATGCAACAGTGGAGGAAACATTGACGCTTATGTTTTGCTGGATCTATTGTGCAATTAACCTAATATTAAAAAAAAAGTAATAAAAGCCTCACAGAAATCATGAAGGCGCTTCGCAATTCTAGCCAATCTCGACGAAAATTAGGATTGTTGGCCAAGTGACGGGCAAAAGCTCATGAAGCTAGAAATCTATGTAGAACTGACAAAAGTCACTGCATATGAGTTGGCTTTTGCCCGTCACTTTCTCCAACCACCAAAATTAGAATCCATGAAAATGCAATGCTTAGATATTGATTGCAAAACGACTTGTCGAATCATTTGCCCAAGCCCAAGCGAAAACCCAAGTTAGTGCAGAAGGCAGGGACTTAACATTAGTTTTTTCATTGGAGACAAGAACATTCGCCAAATATGGTGAGTTTTTTTCTTTTTTTTTTGCTTTTGCCCCATAAACGATGTCCATGGCAAAACACGGAAACACGGCTAGCCTTATCTAAATTAACAACTAATTAACTAAGACTACTTATTAGTCTTAATATTAACCATATTAATCTTACTTTCCGTGCTTAACCTAAAAATGCATAAAATATTCGAATATAGTAAGTAATTATAATCATTACTTTGTAATTATTTACCTTGAATATAAAGAGAACGCCAATCGGTTAGGAAATAAAATGAATTTTATCAAAAATATGTGTAATATTTATTTAAGAATTAATTTTATGTCTATTTAATATACAAAATATTTAATATAATTTACTTTGCACAAACTTATAAATACTTAATTTATGTAGCATATAACTGTTTGCATACATTTCTATTATCGTTTCCACGTCGTGTTTTTGGGATCGTTTGTCATTTGCTTAATCGGATAATTCAAAAATGGGCAGGAAAAGATCTCTTGAGAAACCTAAAAAAGGGCCCGGCAGGAGGGCCAGGAAACAGCCTCCTCCAACATTGCCTGGTATTATTAATACATTTACAAAATTCTTTTGCAAAATAGAATTTGTATATATAAGACGAAAATATTTTGCTAATACTAACAAAGTTAGTTTTCCATATTATTGCAAGAGGCACAGATTTTACAATTATTTTAGGTTTAATTTATATCTAGAAATTACTAGGACAAACCAATGATCAAATGGCAACCAGGTTAATTTAGCTATAAATTTTGTAGAAGATATGAAAAAGAAAAATGAAAAGAAATTTAACAAAAGAAAAAGAGTAACCTCTGTTAAAGGTAAGTGCCGCTGATACAAAATTCCTTTCTTGTAACATGAACCATTTTTTGGTAGATGATGTCAGGGGACCCTCTAAAAAATTGAAGAAGGAGGAGAAAATCACAAGTGGTGAGCATACTTTTCCTTACATTATAATGTTTCAAAGAGTTTAAAGTGCTTTAAATTGTTTTTAGAAAGTGAAGAGGAAATGCAAGATGAATTTGATGTTTGTGAATTTTTTTATGAGTAATTGATATTGAAAGTCTTGCTATTAATTTTTAATATTCATCAGATAAACAGTGATGAAGAAGAAAATGTTGAAAATGCTAGCATTGAGGGGGGAGAAGATGATGTTCCAGATGATAATTGTGATGGAAATGATGATGAAAAAATGGAGACTGAAGCAAGCATCGATCCAAAAATAAGAAAAGAGATCAATCTTTTTGCAGAAGATGAGGTTGACAGTGAGGAGGATGAAGATGAAGATGATCATTTAATTGGGGACTTTGACAGTGATGAAGATGATGATGAAGAAGATGAAGATGTAACATCTTAATTATAATTTTTGCAATTGGTGCAAATTTTTATATGAACTTTCTATATTAGCTCCTTCCAATTGAAAAGAAAGCAAAGAAACTGAAGAAGAAACAAGAAGAAAACAGGTACCTTATGTGTTGAAGACATTTTGTTCTTTTGAGGATTTACTTTTGATCAAACAGTTATCTCTTTTATCCACCCCTAACATTCCATGGATCTTTTGCAATTTTTTTAGGAAATTGGCTGAGCCTGAAATGCAGACGAACATTGTTGATTCAGAGGGGATCGCGTTGCCGAGCGGAGAGGAGTTACTGAACAGTGATGTCACCAGCTTTGCTGCCGTCAAACAGAGGATTTCGGACGTTCTTCTCATTCTTTCGGACTTCAAGAACAAGAGGGAGGAGGGTAGGAAGAGAAAAGAATATGTCAACCAACTGTTGAAAGATCTCTGCTTCTGTTATGGATACAATGAGTTCCTTATGGCAAAAATGTTTGAATTATTCCCTGGAGAAATAGTGGAGTTCCTTGAGGCTGCTGATATGCCACGACCTGAAACCATAAGGACAAACACCCTCAAGACCAGAAGGAAGGATCTTGCTAAGGTATTTTGGATAGATAAGTTTTTATATTATTACAATTATCAGCATAACGTTACAACCTAGGAGTTTGCATTTATGAGTTCAAGGCTTGAACATTCCAATCAAATTTGTAGGCACTCATAGGTAGAGGAGTGAATGTTGACCCAGTTCCTTGGTCAAAGGTTGGTCTGATTGTGTCAGACATCAAGAGGACAAAAGATCAACACGTCACAATTGGTATTGTTCATGTAACGTGATGCCAAAAATATCGGATGATTTATAACGATTTTTGCTTTCCAGGAGCTACTCCTGAATACCTTGCAGGTCATTATATGCTCCAGGGGGCCTCCAGTTTTTTACCATGCATGTCTCTTGCACCAAAGGAAAACGAACTTGTTCTTGACATGGCAGCAGCTCCTGGTGGAAAGTCTACTTATATCGGTGAGAAACATTTTTTGATTTTCGCTTTGAATTACAATTGCAGAGCTTTATGTTTTGTGGTAAAAATTTTGCATTTAATTGTTTTAGCTCAGCTCATGAAAAACACGGGATGCCTTGTGGTGAATGATGCCAACAAGGAAAGAATTAAAGCTGTCTTCGGGAACATGCATAGAATGGGAATTGTCAATGCTTGTATCACAAATCTTGATGGAAGAAAGATGACCAAGGTATCTCATATATGAAATTATGTCGAAATTTTAAAAATCGGTTTCAGGCAGCTTTTCTTGAAATATTTTTGTTATTAAAAATTTTCTGACTGTCAATTCTCATGTTCTTCTGCAGACTCTTAAAGGTTTTGATAGGGTACTCCTCGATGCTCCATGCACAGGCACTGGTGTTGCCTCCAAACATCAAAGTGTCAAAGTTTCTAAGGTGGGACACTGAAGAATGATATTTTGTCTAATAATAATAATAATAATAATAACAACAATAACAATAATAATAACAATAATAATAACAACTCGGAATTCATTATTTCTATTTTATCATTTCAATAATACTAGGATGAGAAAGACGTCATGAGATGCAGTCATCTTCAAAAGGAGCTTCTCCTATCTGCCATAGACTGCTGCAATGCTAAATCTGAAACTGGTGGTTACATCATTTATTCCACATGTTCAGTCCTGGTTAGTGTCTATCAACTTAATTTAATATTTCTCTGATTAAAACTGATTTAAATTATTCATAAAATTTAAAAAAAGGTTGAAGATCAACTTAATTTAATATTTCTCTGATTAAAACTGATTTAAATTATTCATAAAATTTTAAAAAAGGTTGAAGAAAATGAGGCTGTTGTAAATTATGCTTTGAAGAAAAGGAATGTCAAAGTGGTGAAAAGTGGGCTATCCTTTGGTGCTGATGGGTTCATCAGGTGACTAATTTTTAAATAATTTAATTATTTTTATTTGTTTTTTTTATTTTATTTGTGTTGATCCAAAGTTAGCAACACAAAATGCAAAAATTTTTTTTGATGTCAACAGATTTAAGGAGCATCGTTTCCACCCTTCATTGAAGTTGAGCAAGCGATTCTATCCACACACTCATAATCTTGATGGTTTCTTTGTTTGCAAATTAAAAAAGATTTCCAACAAATTGCCAGGTTAATCTTTTAATAATGATGACTAAAGTTATTACAAAAAATAACATTTTTATTTGCCCCTCACCAGAGAAAAAACCAGATGATGATGATGATGATGAAGATGAAGAAATGGAAGCTGAGGAAGAAAAGAATGAACAGTAACTCATAAATGATATGTTCTGTGATTGACTGTTGAATATGATGTATGAATACATAAAATCGTTGTTCAGTGTTAATTATATCCTCGAATGAAGGTAGCAAAAAACAAGCAATATTTTTGGTGCACAATCAAAAAACAACTTATGAATATCCACAGTAACTTCAAATTAACAGCATTTTTAAGTTAATGTTATCATAGTAACATTGGTTGAGTTCTGGGGAGAGATCTGTTCAAAGCTTGTGAAGTGAGGTTGGGTTAATCTTTTGGCATTTTCTGTGATGAAATGCTGTGTTTCAGAGTTAGTTGGTTTCTTTGAAGTCATTCTGCTGAGTGTTTACATTCCTATTCTTATTGAGCGGCAATGTTGGGCTTGGTTCAACATGGTTCGCTTTCATCTTGTTGCTAGTCTCTGAGATTGAGACATTTTCTGGAAAGAATGATTGCATTAGTTGCAATTTGTCCGTTTGTTCAATTTTGCTTGGTTTGATATCTTCAAAGAAATGATTGCTCTCAAAATTCTGATTTTTGTCATTCAGAATAGATAATGTTGTGCTAAGAAAGCTGGAATCGTATTTTTCTATGGCATTAGTGTGTCCAGGTGAGTTGGTGCCTAATTTCTGTCTCCTATTTTTGGTTTTCCTTGTAATACTGCTCTTATGAGTAGACAAATTTATATTATTAAAAGCAGGTTCGGTTGTGGTGAGCTCAATCTCGGGATAATTAAACAGCATTTGACTTGAATTGATTGATGTTTCTAGGACTTGAGAAACAGTAGGAGATGTTTCTTTGACTTGTTTGCCAGGTTGTTTTTTAACATGTTCTGGAGAAGTGATTCTGAGAAGCACATCAGACCAAGCAAGCTTGATTTTTTGCTGAATGTTTTTGTTGAAGTTTGACATTCTTCTGCTGACTTCATTGAGATCAATGTCTAACATTTTGCTGGTTAGATCATCGATTGACTCAAAATAAATTATGTGAGGCCATTGGTAAAAATCTGCAAACCTCAACCAGTACCTAAATGTGAGTTAAATATATAGTGATGAATTGTTCTAGAGGAAATAACAGATTTGACATTAAATTACCCTTAAATTACTGTGACTGAAGCTACATTTATTATGTTGTAAATTTTAAAATTGTAACATCTTTTAAAATTCTTGTTGCATATGAGAATGAAACAGAACTTGATAGAGTCTTCATCCAAATCATTGTTTGGATCAGGGACTTGGGGAAACATGCCCTGAATGTTGGACTTCTCTGGTGTCTTCATCATGTATCCATCCCATGTTCGTTGCCTTACAACCTGGTACTTTATGTGCCATGCAGTCAAAAGGTCAAGACTAGGAAAAAATAGTGGAATATTCATCCTGTACTGTTGAAAATAAGTATAAATAAATATAAAAATGTATAATTTTTGAAGGATAACACAGGCATATTATTTCTTATTTCTTCAGTCTTTTTAAAAGTCTCAAAAAAAAAAGGAATCAGATGTCACATGATATCAATAAGTCAATTCATTAAATAGTGATGGAAACAATTGTACCTGTTCTGTGAGACTAATCATTGATACTTGATATGGAATGTAAACAATGCCTTTGTGTGAAGTTAAATCACTGTATAGATATTGAGGATAGATCTCCCTTAGAGGAAACACAACCAGATCCAAATCTTTTTTCATGACAATGTTATCAAATTCAGCAAAGAAAATATCATAGAGTTCAGAACTATGAATTGGAGCAACCAGAAACTGCTTCTTTGAAGGTTTATAAGTTTCTGATAGGTAAGCACAGTAGTTTGGAATCAACAGAGGTTTCAAACCCGTGAAGTATTCAATGTACTTTGCATCATAAAGGTTGTTGGCAGCCAAAACACTGCGACTGTTTAAAATTAAGTTTTAATTAATTAAGTTCCAAATTAAGTTTTAAATAAATTATCACAATTAAAACTAATATTGTCTAAAGGATAGGCAATTCTTAAATGGTTATACTTGTTTTGAGCAATCTCTCGGAGCATCTTGTTAAGATTCAGCCATTGCTGAGGTTCTGACCTGGCTTGTTCATACCTGATGCTGGCCCAAACCACCATACTCTTGTGGAAAGGTTGGAATGCCTCACACATTGACACTGGAAGAGTGCAGATGAATGCAGTCACAGATGACATCAGTGAATCACTCTTGTAGGCATCAAAAAACTTTTGTATAATTTCAGGGCCCAGTACCATGCCATTGTCACTATTGATGACTCTTTTGCAGACAAAAAATAAATCATATGATATTGGGCATTTATAATATCCGATGTTAAATAATGAAATTTAATCAATTTTCTCACTTCAAATTATTAGCACAAGTTCCAATCTTTCCACAATGATATGATAAACTATTATCAATGACCCTGACTCCAATTGGTTGCAAAAGACTCTTTAGATCCATCATTGGGGTTATGTGATAATCTTGTGACCAAAGCAAGGGTCTGAGCTTCACCACTGCCTTCACTGCCCTTTCCTCAAATCCTGTGTTTTTGAGGACAACACATGGTTCAGAGGAACTTGTGTCCACAGTCCAGCTATCATCTGAATTGTCAGGCACTGGCTGATCATTAGAATCAAAGTTCCTTCCAACAAATCCATTACCAGACCTAAGCATTGGATAAGAATGACTACCAGGCCATTTGTGGCAGGAAATACTATCATGGCAAAAAGTACTATTAAAGAACTTTGGCCAGAGAATTTTATTTAAAAATTGTTCTTCTCTTTGAGAGCTCAGCAACAATTTGGTAATTGAGCTTCCAAGTTTGGCTTTAATCAATTTTGGAATCCCGCCTATCATCCCCGAGGAGAGCGGCATTAAACTGTGAGAAATATGGTCTCTGATGCAATATAAAGCTTCAGGTCGCAATGAAGATCTCCAGTCCTCAAGAGCCATAAACTCTCTCTCTGTGGGTCTAGTTACTGAATCCCTGATAATAAATCTTTGAACTGACAAGTCAGTCATGATAAGGTATCTCCATAATCGAGGCTCCAATCTGGACAGTTTACTCCCAGAGATATTGACAACTTCTACTTCAAAATTTTCCAGTTTTTTTACCATAATTTTGAGAACATTTGTAGATGTTTCATTGAGCAAAACATAGACTCTCATCCTCCAATTTGGAAACAAGATTGGTAGCAGTTGTGCATATCTCAGACAGCCATAGATCAGTCCAACATCATTGCCATACAAACTCATTGCTACAACACCAACAGCATTTTTATTCCAAACTTTCAAAGTTTTGCCTTCAACTGTTCTTGCAATGTACCGAGCTATAACATTCTTTCCGATGTCGCTTTCAACCTTCACCTTACTAGCCTTCTCATAGTGGGCCACATATCTTTGACCTTTTTCCATAGTGTGCTTTACTCTTGTTCCTGCAACTTTTCTTGATCTCTCAGGCCAATAAACGTTTGTTATCCAGTCATCTGCAAACCAATCGGTGAACACTCTCGGGTAGTAAAATCCAAAGATATCAACATGAGTTCTATGTACAAAGTCATGAGTCAAAATAACAACATTCCCTTCCTTGAACCACGGGCCAACAACACCAACATTTGGAGGCGTGAATCTCTGTAGTTCTGAGATGAACTTCTCTGTCCATCCTGTCGTTTCCAGGACTGTGTCATCATTAACTCTATAGTAATAATCCATGTTGTCCATGTAAGCTGCCATCATGGCATCATTTTGTGCCCAAGCAGGTCGACCTGAATGGTGACATTCCACCAAATGCAAGGTTGTGTTAACCTTTCTAGAACAATGTTTCAACAAGTGTGTGTGAAATGTTTTTGTGAAGACATCATGAGCATTAGGAGTGCTGAAGAATGGATCACTGTGGTCATGAGCAACATAGAAGTGATAACTGAAACCTCTAGTTGCTGTGGTGCAAAATGAAGACAACAAGCCCCTGAAAAATGGCATATGGAGAGTGAGAGTTTCCGCTGTCAAGCCAAGGTCACTGCGAGTGGTCAAAGCGCATCCAATAGCTATGTTTCTTTCTGGATAGTCTGAGTCAGTGAAGAGTGGATTCATCTGGTTATTTGAATCTTCAACATTTAAGAAAGTATTAGGGTCATCCTCATAACTGAATGGTACATTTTTCTGATTTCTGCCAACAAATTCTGGGGCTCCCAATTCACTATCACGAAGAACAAAGCCAACTTCGTTATCATGGGCATGGTGATGGTGTTCTCCAGTATGAAATGAATCACTTTCATCATCAAATTCACTCTTGAGCTCTGGTACAAACAATACATCTTGAAGAGACACGTAAGCATGACCTGAAAGGCGATTATTAAGGATATATAGCACAATAAATGTAATTGCCACTAGAAATATAAAGATCCATTTTCTTATGCTTTGCAGAAAATATACATCTTTGGTCAACATGTCCCTGTTATAAAAGCATGAATTTATCAAGATCGTTAACTCATCGAACTCACTGAAAAAATATGCTTTGTATTATTACATGTCTGCATGCGTTTTATATTTTTCGATTTACTAAAACATGTGTGGCATACTATCCCCGTAAACAAAATAGAGCAGGTGCGCGAAGAGTAAAACATCCCTATTTCAAATGAAATTTGTTTACGTGATAATTTTATTTAAAATGTCTATAAAATTAACTTATATTAACCATAAATAATTTTATGTTTACAATATCGCCAGATATTTAAGTTTAAAAATTTACTTTTAAATCTTTGAAGCTTTGTGCTTGATGACGAGTTTATTTACGTTCAATTTTCAAAGATAAAAGCGCTACTTTCGGGTGACAGACATTATCTTATTAAAGGCGGCTTTAAGTTTGTGAAATAGTTTTGATTAAACTCGCGAAATTTAATCGTGACATTACAAATCATGCCTTATTTTGTACGTTGACTTGCAGGGATAACCCCCATTTTGTAAATTAGTATGGTTCCACCAGTCCCAACTTCTCAAAAAGCCGCCTGGCAATGGGCAGAAACCACAAAGCCAGAAGAAGTGACACTAAATCATGTCTTAACTGCTTATAAAATGAACTTGAATTTTTGTAATTCCTGCAGGTACTTTCATTTATGTCTAGGAATCATTTTTTAATTTACCTTATGTCCCTCTTAGCAAGATGATTTTTTTGTAATATGTTGGTAATTTTATATTGACTCAGATAATATCTAAGCACATAATATTTTTTAGGAGAAATGTCAAGGGTAATCCCTGTTGTTTGAGTGGTTTGGGTGAAAAACCCTGGCTGAGTGATGTGCCTCCTGTTGATGCAAGTGATCTTCTCAGAGAAAAGGTAGGCACAAAGCATTTTGTGTCACTAATCACACACTGTTATTTTTTCGATTCATGATTTTTATTTGGATATCAGGATTCATATGTTGGTCTCAAAAATCTTGGAGCTACGTGCTATGCAAATGCATTTCTGCAGGTTTGCTTAAAAATATTAAACGGCTCAGCTTTAATTCACCACTTGTACACTTTATAAGAAAATATCTTCTTCATAGAGACTAAATTATCTTAAACAATTATATCAAATCACATTAATCCCTTCACAATTTTCATATAAATATATTGCATAAAAATGAAAATATTGAATAAAACTGTTATTGAGGTATGATGTCATATTATTTTAATTGTTGCAATGCTGATTTAGGTATGGTTTCACATGCCTGAAATAAGAAATGCTGTTTTTTCATGGGACACAGATTATCTGGACATAAAAGATGATGGTAAAGTTCTTATAAAGTCAATTATTCTATTATGGATGAATCATTTATGTATTTGTAGTCACATGCTAAGTAATATAATGCATATTGTAATTTATTGAAACAAACATGTTGTAATATGCTTAATGAATTGTTTAGTTTATTCTCCCATCTGCGAGATTATCTCCTGCTTACAAGAAGTGTTTGGTCTCCTTTACTTCAGCAAAAGGAAGTTGGTATTACATTTGTCAGTTACTCCAAAGATCTTGTATTTTTTTGACAATCAAGTAATTTAAAAACAGTTTGAGTTTGTGCTAAAGTAGATTATTTTTAAGATACATCGATCCAACCATCCTTCTCAATTGCCTGCTTCTGGACAACACAGTGCAACAAGTGAGTTTGCCTCGAAAGCTGAATTTTTACTTAAATGTGAAATATTTTTATGTCATCCCAAGGATGCCCAGGAATTTTCCAAACTCTTTATGTCAAAGTTGGAAGAATTACCTAGCCATGGGAGGAGTATTTTTCATGACTTTGTTGGGCGTTATGATTATGTGACAAGGTAAGACTCGTGAATTTGTTTGATTAATGATATTTGTCAGTGATTAAATAATGAGAAATTCATTTAAATGATTTTAAGCTGGGTCCTTTTTTAGAATATAGGAAATTAGAATGATACAAATGCACTAAAAATTCTAATTATTAATATTTATGATATTAATTTAAATTTTGATTAATTATTTTCAATGATTTTAATGAATTATGTGACCTTGAAGCTGCACTCAGTGTGGGAATCAAACGAGGAGTCGATCGGAATTTTATGAACTCGATTTAAACATCGTCAACAACAAAAAACTGTCGTCGTGCCTGGAGGAATTCTTGGAGGTTTGAATAATGTTCATTTATTAACAAATTGATTTTTATGGATTATTAATTATATGATATTTATTGGAAAACATTCTTTAATTCAGCAAGAAATGTTGGATGGAGACAACCAGTTCTTTTGTTCCTCTTGTAAAATGAAGCAAAATGCAACAAGATGCATTGAGTTGGTTGAACTGCCTTCAACTCTCAATCTTCAACTTCTTAGATTCGTCTACGACAAGTGGGTCCTTTGTTCCATCTGAATGCTTAATTAGGATATTTTTTCATAAATTGCAATGATTTCTGCAGTTTTCATTTGCATTCAAACATTTCACTTTGGCCATTTTCAGGGAAAAGCACAGCAAAAAGAAGATTTCTTCTCCCCTTACTTTCCCAGACACTCTGGACATGTCTCCTTACGTGAAAAGTAAGTTTGCACCCTGGCGGTTCAT
Source organism: Hirudo medicinalis (assembly GCA_011800805.1). Taxonomy (NCBI): domain Eukaryota; kingdom Metazoa; phylum Annelida; class Clitellata; order Hirudinida; family Hirudinidae; genus Hirudo; species Hirudo medicinalis. The sequence goes on from MPNW01000123.1 coordinate 90,954, forward strand.
TCTTAGTTTTTTTGTTAACGATCGACCTCATTCATTTTATCAGGAGTTGCATTAATTGTTGCATGTTTAAAAATACCTCATTCATTTTATCAGGGAATTCTAATAACTCCTCTCCAGTGTCAGAAGAGAGCTACATTTATGACTTGTTTGCCATTCTGATCCACAGTGGTCAATTGGCCAACAGTGGTCACTACATAGCAGTCATCAGGGACTGCAAGACTGCTGCAACATTTCAGTTCAATGATGAGAAGGTCATCAAACTTGAGGGTGATTTGTCAGGGTATGACCTTGATAATGCCATTGGTGAGTTATAACATTTTATAGTGATATGTTTTTATAATGATGCTACTTTAGGAACAATATTTTATTTTGTCAAATTCTTAAAAATCATTTATTTCTAGGAATAAACATTAGTGTAACTATCGTTATTTTTAATTACAAAAGTAGTTTTGTGGCATTTAGGCACCTTACTAATTAACCATTATTATTTTTTTTGTATTATGTACATTAATAATATACATAATTATCTCAGAAGAAGATTGCTTAACATCTGACAACAACAGCAACTCTAGTCTCAACAACAAAACAAAGAAATCTAAATCCAGCAAGGAAATGTCATTGGTGAATGCTTATATGCTAGTTTATAGAAAGAGGAATGCCACAGGTTGAAATATATAATGATGAATAATCATGAATATTTCTCACTTCCTTCTCCTAAATTTCCATTTCATTTTATCATTTTAGTGAATGTATGTGAAGACTTGGAATTTGAAGAATTACCAAATAATTTGAAAGAAAAAATCCTGATTCACAACAAAGAACTGGATAAAGACCTTTTGAGAGAATCTCATAAAAGGGTTTGAAATCTCATTTGATTTGACACCAAATGCTAAAAACAGTTCAATTTTGATGATTTTAAGCCTTAGGACTGCAATCAAATTCTGTATTTTTGCTTCACATTATGACTGCGGATTCTTGGCAAAAAATTTTAAAAAAGCAGCTATTTGTGTACAATGAGGAACTGACAACTATTTCAATTTGAATTTCAGGAAATGTTGAACCAAAAAGTAGAAAACATAAAATTACTTTATTCCACAATAATGAGTTACGAAGGTTCGTTGGTTATAATGAGTTTTGTTTCACAGCATGTTAGTATCGCAGATTAACCGATTAACAAATATTGCATTTCTTTTAATTTTCATCACAAGTAATGACATTGCTTCAACTATTTGAATCAGGTTGCAGTGCTGAAGAGAAACTTGAGAAGTTTGAGTTTGTGCCTGTGCAGAACCTGATGAAGTTTTTTCAGGACAATGAAATAGAAATAGCAGACGGCGACATGCTCGGTGCTATGAAGGAAAATGTCATTGATGATGTTGTTGAGACAAATATTGATGACGACGATGATCCTGGTCCTGACGTTAGTACCGCTACACATCACAGTGATGACAAAGAGATTGGGAAACTATTTTTCTGCAAACACAAAAAGTAAGTTATTTCTTTTCACAAATCAATGTTTAAATAAATAAATGCTTAGTTTATTTTTATGGAATTTATTAATTCTGTCACATCTCCAATTACATTTTAAAGTCTTCCCTACATTGTTATAACCAATGGCTTGAAATTAGCATTTATTACAATGTAATCAAATAAACAGTATCATTGCATGATTAGTTATTGACAGATATTTGTTCACATTTACAGACTCAACCCAGATAAAGTGGTGAATCTAAAACTCCTTCCTTCTAATGTTGTTAGTGGGAATAACAACTACATTTACTGATTGTTGATAATGTTGCCTTGTTTTCACATTTAATATCAGTTTAGAGATATTTACACACATTAAACACATTACAGATTAAGTTTTGGTTATTAAAGTTAAGATGCAGTTGAATTTCTAGGTGGACATCATCGCCACTCAGTTGGGACTCTCTGTCAGGCTGCCATGGTTGGTCAGAGTTTGGTTATTAAGCATTGGATTTAGTCAATTCTTGATTCGTATTTATCTGAATTAGCCGTGTGAAATAATATTTTTTAAAATTAATATTATCGAAAAATAGTTGTTATTCATATAATTTGTCTACAGTTGCTTGTGTTTATAGCTCCGAGGTTTTGTGCAGAGAATGTGTGGTCGAAAGGTGCACAAACATAAATTCCAAGATGGCTCTGAGTGAAGACATCAAGAAGATTGCATCTCTCACGAAATCAAAGAACTACCAGTTCGTACTTCCCGATGACTCGCACACTCTTATGTAACTGCTAATCTAATCGAGCCATCTAATTAATATTAATTTGTGTTTATAAATAATGAAGTTTCAATTAGAGTTGAATTTTTTAAGTACTTTTCTAAAGTTTAAGTTTTTTGTGATCGGCTTAATATGATTGTACGATTAATACGAGGTGGCTTTCGGTTGCAGACCCACAGGATTTCTTGTTGGCAAGGAATCATGGAAAAATTGGAGGAAGTTGGTCGAGAAGGATAACAAAGATGGGATGGAAGGTTGGACTTCTTTTGTGGACTATCAGCTGTCAAATTTCACATCGACCTTTGTGTGATCCTCAAATTTTGAACAAAAATTGTCACTTTGCTGGGCATGCAAGTTAGCTCAGAGGGTTGCATTCCTGCTTGTGGCAGTAGTGGCAACAGGTGCAATCCAGCTTGCACTGATTTGTCAAGGAGCACCACATAAATGGTTAACAAAAAGTGCCTCTGCTGCTTATGGTGCCTTGTAAATGAACTGCAATTACTTTTCTTGGTTTCACTTGCAGACCACGAGCAGATTGGCATGAAAAGTGAACTTTTTAATTCAGATTTACTCTGCATCCATGGTGAGTTTTAGGATTTTTAATTGGCCAAAAATTATAAAAATGTTTTTCGTTGTAATTTTTAATGTACTTTTAAATTATGTCTTTTTTTTGTCAACTTTTAGATGGACTCGATCCAAATCAACAGAACTGGAAACCGGTCTCGTCAGATGTGTGGAAAATTCTGAAAAAATATTTCCCTACTTGTCCTGAATATCCATGTGGTGCTCCATGTTGTTCGACTTGTGAGGTATTTTAAACTAATAATAGTAATATTAGTTGTTAATAAGGATTTTATTATTTAATTGAATGAATTACATTTTGTTGCACAGCTTCAGCAGTGCTCAAATGTATTTTTTTATTGGCAATGGCTGCAATCTATGTTATGAAGGTTATAAAAGTTGCTCGTTTAACTTTTACGTAATTGGGCAAGAATTGCATCAGCTCATCGAGTTGACGAGTCTTAATTTTCCGAACAATTTGTCAAAGGACAAATCCCAACAAGAACAAATAGAGCAGGATGAATCAAAGCAGCAGGCCCTCCAACTCAAGCAGTATCTCAGTGATTTGTTCCTCAACAAACGGAGGCCATCTCTCTCGACATTAAGAAAGCACCAGGCACACCTCAACAAGCAAAAGCAACAAATTCAAAATGAAGCACTAATTTCAATGGAATGTAAATCCAGTTTCCAAACTCCCTCCACCATGTCGAGAGAAGTTGTCGTTGTAAACATCGCCGACGAAGACTCTAAGCCCGACTCGACGCACCATGCAGAACTGGAGGCAGTCGAGGACAGCATCAGAGTTGAAGAGGTCGACCGACCACCTAACGATCAACTAAGATACTTCCTGGTATCTTCCACGTTCATTGAAAGATGGAAAAAATGCTGCAAGTAATGATTGTTTGTTTATGATTTGAATGATGAGATTTACATGCAATTTCATTTCTTACATTAACATGGCTTGTATTTCTTACATTAACATGGCTTGTATTTTTACATTAACATGGCTTGTATTTTTACATTAACATGGCTTGTATTTTTACATTAACATGGCTTGTATTTTTACATTAACATG